>PVJC01019945.1:0-29712 GCA_004026665.1 Murina feae | reverse complement strand
CACGGGCTTACACAGGGAACACAGAATCCCAGCCTCACACGGGGATTACACAGGGAACACAGAATCCCAACCTCACACGGGGATTACACAGGGAACACAGAATCCCAGCCTCACACGGGCTAGCACAGGGAACAGGAATCCCAGCCTCACACGGGGCTTGCACAGCAAATGTGTTGGGAAGAGGTAAGGGACACATCAGCCGTGCTCCCCCCGGGTAAGAGGAAACAAGGAAAGACTAAAGATGACAGCAATGCAAACTTACTGGGATGGGAGGGACTGGAACTGGAAAGGGGGACCCTTTCTGTGGAGGAGCAGGGAGAATGCTGGGCGGTGCCTGAGGGCAGAGACCCTCCTTAGGACATGAGTTCCGCAGAGGGAGCTCAAGCACAAAGGACTTTCTCCCAGAATGAGGCACAGAGCTGAGATCAAGGGATTGACATCAAGGGATGTTCATGAAGAATTCATAACTTAAAGGCATCAACAAGTAAAACAGGTGGAGCTAAAAGCTGATTTACTAACACAGAAGAAAGGCTTGGCACAATTGCCGATTACACGGGGAAGTAAGAGCACTCGATGACAGCATTAGACAGATGCACAGCAAGCAGCAGAGAGCGGCTCCCACGCTGAGGACACTGAGGTCCCTGCACCCAGAAACACAAAAGGGGAACCTCCATCGGGCAGAGTTTTCCTGAGAGCAGGAGAGAGCCCCAAGGGTGTGAACAGGAGAGGGACCCAGGATGGAAGCAGGAGAGGGACTGAGGGTGTGAACAGGAGAGGGACCGAGGGTGTGAACAGGAGAGGGACCCAGGATAGAAGCAGGAGAGGGACCGAGGGTGTGAACAGGAGAGGGACCGAGGGTGTGAACAGGAGAGGGACCCAGGATGGAAGCAGGAGAGGGACCGAGGGTGTGAACAGGAGAGGGACCGAGGGTGTGAACAGGAGAGGGACCGAGGGTGAGCTGGATGGGGCACACCATCCTAGATGCCCCTCCTCACCCAGCTTCCCCTGGGCACACAGGTAGACACGATCACACAGGAGGACACAGTGTGGAGGCTTCAACCTCCACCACAGCACCGACCTTCAGCAAGAAGACGGAGCCTGAGCACAGAGGTCTGAGGAGCAGGGGCAAGGCTAGAACCTTCCTTCATGTCCCTCTGCATATAGCCAACAGGACGAACACACTTTAGGGTGAAATGGAGCAGACACGGTAGCCTCCGGAGCTCATCTAGAGTCAGGATAATAAGTCTTGCCCACTCAGAGGAAACAGCTGGGCCGAGGCTGGTCAGAGGCGGAAGCAGGAGCCCACTTGACTGCAGATTCCAGACCTGGTCGCTGGGCCTGGGGCTGCAGAATGAAGTGTGACTTGATGAGCGGTGACGAAGTGAAAGCAGAGTCAGGATGGACTGACACCGGGGTGCAGACACCCGGTAGCACAGCGTGTGCTGGTGTGTCAGCCTCCGTTGCAGGGTCTCTCAGGACCACTAAGTTCAAGTGTGAACACTGGTTCCTGCCTGTTGATGTTTCCATTCTTAACCTTCAAGGGCCCTTACAAGGAAAAGCAGTTATGATGAAGAATTACATGTTAGCGAAATCTTCAGTTTTACTTAAATTGCTTTCCCTTCTGTCAACTTCAGGAAAATCTAATAACTTTTACCTAAATACCACATATAATTCTATGTATTACAGCATCTTTCCCTCTTTCTGTCAGGAATGGCATGCATTTTCTGTTGACAGTGCTTATTTTTAGGTGGAAAGATTCAGGTGATTTACTTTTCTTCCTTTCTAGTTTGGTATCATTTAAATTAGTTATAATGAGCAAGGATAGTTTGAAACCAGAGTCATTATTTGAAAAACTAAGCGCCCATAGCTGTCATAAAGACTCTCCGCCTGCAAGCAGTTAAATGGAGAAGCACAGCCGCCACTGGTGCAGCCCCAGAACTCACCTCCATCCAGCCCCCTCTGCAGGGATGCTGGGCCCAGAACTCACCTCCATCCAGCCCCCTCTGCAGGGATGCTGGGCCCAGAACTCACCTCCATCCAGCCCCCTCTGCAGGGGTGCTGGGCCCAGAATTCACCTCCATCCAGTCCCCTCTGCAGGGATGCTGGGCCCAGAACTCACCTCCATCCAGTCCCCTCTGCAGGGATGCTGGACCCAGAACTCACCTCCATCCAGTGCGCTCTGCAGGGATGCTGGTCCAGAACCTGCGGGTCACAGGAGGGAGAACCCTCCCTCAGAAAGTGGAACTGAATTAAAAACATTAAGTAGCTAAATTATGTTGAGCCGACACTGTGCTGAGAACCCTGCACAGACAGGGCACCCGGCTGCATTCGTCAAAGGACCGATGCAGGGATGAGATGAGGGCAGGGAAGGCACAGTGTGATAGGATTACTCGGCATTCCCCTCAGCGCCAGCTCCACCACCCACCTTGCTGCTTGGTTTTAGCAAAGTCACACCCCCTGTGCCCGTGGCACCTCATCTGTAGATGCACAGATGAAACCCAGCCCTAATTACTTCAGGAGAAGGTTGCAAAGATCGAGTTAGAGACTCATGTCAACGTTTAGCACTGTGAAGACTCACACGCTTGAGTTGTTAGTGTTATTAATAGAACAAAGAATCCCGAATTTAAAAGGAGATTGTGACAACATGGGGGGTCCTGAGGGCATCAGGGAGGTAAGTGCGACAGAGGAAGCCTCACTCTGTGTGATTGCCCTTGTATGTGGAATCTAAACACACGAAACAGCAGAAACAGGAGACAGAGACGAAAGGGGTGCTTGCCTGAGGACGGGGAGCGGAAGCAAAAGAAGGGACGTAGGCAATCATATTGAGATAAGTTTGTATGATGACAGATGGCTGCCAGACTCTGATATAAAATATGCCAATGATTTAATAAACAAATTAATTAATTTAATGTTTTAAATGTTTAAAGTTACTGAGATATTGTACATAGACAGGGAAGTGGGGAAGGGGCCAAGACCAGGACCCTGAAGGCTGGTCCAGTGAGAGAAGGGTGGGCCCAGGCTTATCTGCCTGGAACTTGGCTCCAGACTGGAATCAACACGTGGGCCCTGGGTTCCACACAAGTGGGATTTGTCTTCACCAATGGCAGGCCTCAGAGGAGACCTTTGAAAGCCATTCTTCTATACCCTCATGTAGAAATGAATTTCTCCTCCTTTTGCTCTTTCTGAATATTTATGGAGAGCCAGCTACATGCCAGGCATGTTATAGGCATGAACTCTTTTATTCATTGTACCCATTTTACAGATCAGCAAAGTCCCATAGAGACATATAAATGGTGGTGCTAAAGTTTTGTGGAGGTCTTTCTGTGTCCCCAGCCTGAGCGCCTAACCACTATGTAACTGCCCTCCCCGGTCTACTGAGCACCATTTCTCAGGATGCCCATGAGGGGCTTGCAAAATGGAAATGCAAAAAGCTATCCCTGCTTCAAGAGGTTGCAGGTAGGTGGGTAGAGCAGACAGCGCAACGGTTTTCCATGTAACCTGCTGTATCTAACAGCAAACACAGGTGCCTAGGGCTACAAAAGTTCCGAGGAAGGAGGAATGACCTGGAGGTGGAAGGATTCACCAACAAGGTGACTTTGAGTGGGGTCTTGTAGTGTGAATAGGAGTTCACCATTCTGTATAGAGGGGAAGGTAGCACAGAGGTAAAGGCAGGTGGTGTGTCTGGAGCCGAGGTCACTTTACTGCAGCTGAGGCACAGGTGTGCATTTGGGGAGACAGAGCAAGGGCATTGGAGCTGGGCCATTAGTTCTCAGATGCAGAGATGCCACGGCTGCTTTAAGAGGGAACCGCTCTTACCCTCTGTGCTGGAACTTGCAAACGGAGGCCCAGCGACCCAGATTTGAACCACAGACATGTTTTGTTGGCCCATTAGTGTAAATTCTTTTAATTTACTATCAGCATTTGAAATGGAAATGATTTCGTATAATTATCAAGATTTCTGCCCTCATTTTAAAAATTCAAAATTCTGGTCACACTGGATTCTTGTCTCTCTCTCTTTTTTAATGTTTTTATTGATTACAGAGAGGAAGGGAGAGGGAGAGATAGAAACATCAATGATGAGAGAGAATCCTTGATAGGCTGCCTCCTGCACACCCCCCACCGGGGATGGAGCCCACAACCTGGGCATGTGGCCTTGACTGGAATCGAACCAGGGACCCTTCAGTCCACAGGCCAGTGCTCTATCCATTGAGCTAACCAGCTAGGGCTGGAGCCTTGTCTATTTACAGCTACTGACTAGAGCTGAGGCAGAGGTTCCTACAGTTTGGCAGGGCCCTGCCCGACCACTTCGCCCATTGTGCTGACCTCCAGTGGAGGACAATCACCTCAGATTCTGGAGTGGGCGGGTGAGGGATCGGGCACCCCTCTCTGAGCTCTCTGGCTGGGGTGTGAGTGGCAGGCTGGAAGGAGAAAACAAGAAGCAGAGAAACCAGCTCAGAGCTGGCCCAGGATGAGGGACGGGAGAAGAAGCAAGCAACTTGCTTGCATGAAGGAGGGTTGCGTGTCTCAGGGTATTTCTTCATCTCAGTCCCTTCCTCGCCTACCCACGAAAATGACACCCAAGGCATCCACAGCTCCTCTCCTGCTGTTTCTCTGCATCATTCACAGGCAGCTGGCAGCCTGCTTGTCAGTTACCGTTCACCTGTTAATGACCCATCTCCTCCCACTAGAACAGGCCTCCCTGCGCCAGGAGTTTAGTTTCCTGCTCTGCTGTCATCCCAGTGCCAGTAAGTTCAGAGCAAGTGCCTGGCCCAGAAAGTAATACAGAGATGTTTGTTTTGGATCAAAAATGACGTTTTAAATTATCGAATAACATAGGCAAGTGTCAGTCATCTCAGCAGTCTGAGGACAACTGATGCTGCAGGAAGTTGCTGCACGTTTTCCTGTGGCCAGCACAGTGCAGGGCCCGCCTCACCCTGGGAAGTCCATCCCCATGCTAACTGGCAGTGCAGGGCAGGAGAGCTGCCGGACTCACCTCATGCCCACAGCCAGAAGGGTCCTACACCTGTCCTGGCCACACAGCCCAGCCCCCACCTAACCCCACCATACAGCCCAGCCCCCACCTGCCCCCATCACACAGCATAGCCTGGACCTCACAGCCTTTTGAAGCAGGACTCTGGTCCTTGTCCTTTATCTCCGTTGTCATTTCTTCGCAGGGTTTCTGACCAGGTGCCAGGGCTGTAAGAGCCTCCGTTGGATGTTCACTTGCTTAATTATCAGCTTACTGCACCAGTGAAAGAGCAGGCATGGATCACTTCTGAGGGAGGTGGCTGAGAGGCCCCGAGGGAGGAAGGCTCTGAAGGTGGGGGGGCTTCTTACAACCTGGGGTGAGGGTCCTGTCCCACGTGGCCACCCTCTGCTGGCCACCTGCATCAAGCTGACCTCCGGAAATGAGCCTCTGAGGCCACCACCAAATGTAGCTTTTTTTCCTCCAAAAGCATTTACATTTTAAAATCTAATGCTTTGTATTCTATGGGACTCATTCATTTGTTCCATGGTTTTCTCAAATAACCCACCGACACTGTCTGTGCCAGGGCCACGCAGGCGCACAGGGAGGGATGAGAAGACGGGGACTAGCATCACTGCCGTCAGGACACAGGGCCCCGGGGGCTGGACAGTGTGGGAATCCGTCTGCTGAGCTGGTACGGCTTCAGGACCACCTTCGGGGGCAGGTAACACTCCACAGGGTGAGAAGGGGGCCTGGGTGCTGGGAACTTTGGTTTTCTCCTCTTTCCTCCACCCCCCTCATCCTCTTCTTGTTCTGCCTCTCTCACTATCACACACACACTCACTGTTCAAAGGTAAACTGAGTCACATTAAAAATGCTAAGTTTATTGCATCTGTTCCACCACCGGCAGCAAAACGCAGGTTGTTAGGGTCACCACTCCACCAGGCACAGTGTGATGGAGACGACCCCGGTGCAGAACAAAGCAGCTGCATGGTGGCTGCTGCTGAGGTGGCTGCCCCATTGGGAAGTCTGGGTGCTGTTGGTGTTGGTGTTGGTGTTGGTGTTGGTGTTGGTGTTGCTGTTGGTGATGGTGTTGGTGTTGGTGATGGGCTGTCTTCCCTTCCTCTTCACCCGCCAGGGAGGGGGCAGTGCAGCATGCTGTCTGGGGCAGGCGGCCTAGGCACTTGAGTCCCTTAGTTTCACAGTCCCTCATTGAATTACTTCAACAACACACACTCATTACTCACACACACACTCACTCACACACACCCACACATATTCACACACATACACACACTCTTACACTCACACTCACACATTCATGCACACTCACAGGCATTCATACACTCACACACATACACACTTACACACACATACTCACACACAGTCACACTCATATTCACACACTCACACACTCATTACTCACACACACTCACACTCACACACATTCACACATATTCACCCTCACACACTCACACATATTCACCCACACACACTCACACACTCACACTCACATACACACACTCTCATACTCACACATTCATGCACACTCACAGGCACTCATATACTCATGCACATCACACTTACACACACACATACATACTCACAGTCACACACATTCACACACATACACACACTCACACACAGATACACACTCACATGCACACACATGCACTCACATATATACACACATTCACACACACACTCACACATACACACTCACACACACACATTCACACACACTCACACACTCACACACATACTTACACACACTCACACACATACTTACACACTCACACGCATACTTTCACACCCACACACTCGCACACATACTTGCACACTCACACACACTCACACACATACTTACACACTCACACACACACACACACTGACATAATGGGTCAAATGGGAGCATAGTAGCGCAGAAGCTCCCAGGTGAGGTGGGCAGCCCCATCCCAGGATCCCAGGACCAGTGTCTACACGGCAATGTCAGGATGACATGTCTTCCCGGGAAGTGGGAACCGTGGGTCTCAGCACCCAGGCGCGCGCACAGTCTGACAGCCAGTTCAACAGGATTTCCTTCATTTGAGGAGGATAAGCACCTAGGGCTTCCTCCCCTCACGTGAGCTGGGTGCCAAGCTCTGGGCCTCTCAGTCGCACCCACTGAGCTACAGGAGGCCGGCCTGGCCTCACCCAGAGCGCGGCTCTCCACACCCTGCCTGTGTTTTTCTTGTCGTCTCTCTCCTTCAGCCTGTGTGGCAACAGATGCAATCCACAGAGGGGCCTGGGGCCACAACAAAGCAAGCCCAGGGAGGCGGGAAGGAGCTGCGAGACCATGAAAAACTGAGAAGGCGGAGGCCAACAGACTGCGGGCCACAGCCGAGCCCGGGATGGGCCCAGGAGAGGGAAGAAGCGCGGCCACTGCCTTGGTGGAGGAGGAAAACCAAGATGCCTCCGGCAGCCAGCTCAGCCGCCAGACGTGCGCCCAGCCATCTGCACCTTAGCCAGGGCAGCCTCCTCTGACCCAGCCTGTGAGGGAGCCGCCCTCCAGCCCCTGAGCTGCGGGGGCTTTGTTACACGTGGTGCAGAAGGAAAATTCTCCCTGACCGCTCCCTGTGCATGCCGACCGCTGCATACTCTCTTTCCTAAACGGGCGTTCGTTTTAGAGCAGTTTTAGGTTCACAGCAAGATTGAGCGGAAGGTAGATTTCCCATAAACCTCCTGCCCCTCACATGTACATCCTCCCCTGTCATCAGCATCCACACCGGATGGTACAGTCGTGGCAATAGAAGAGCCTACATGGATCATCATGGTCGCCCAGAGTCCACAGTGAATGTTAGGATTCACGCTGGTGTGACACGCACCCAACACCACAGTGTCGTACAGACACACTGGTTTCAGTGCCCTGAAATCCTCTGTGCTCTGTCTCTGTGCTCTGTCTCCCCCTCCGTTCCTGTCAATCATGGGTCCCTTTACTGTCCCCACAGCTTCGTCTTTTCCAGGAGGACAGGTGGTTGGAATCTCACACTGTGCAGCCTTTTCAGTGGCCTGGATGTCCCTGGCCTAGAGATGCATTTCAGGGCCCACCATGTCTTTTCGTGGCCTGGGGCTTCTTCTTTTCTTTTCTTTTCTTTTCTTTTTATCACTGGAGAATATTCCACTGTTTGGATAGATCGCAGTTTATTTGTTTATCCACCACCCACTAAAGGACATCTTGACTTATTCTAAATGTGTTGCTACAGACATCCATGTGCAGGATTTTGTGTGGGCATAAATTCCAAGGAGTATTTGGGCAAATACCAGGGTGTGTGGCTGCCGGGTGAGATGGTAAGAGTATGTTTAGCTCTATCAGAAACTGCCACGCTGCCTTCTCAGGTGGCCGCACCCCCAGTCCGCATGGCCGTCAGCGATGAGAGGTGGTTCCAGCTGCACCACATCCTCACCAGCATGCGGTGCCGTTGGTGTTCTGGATTTGGGCCATTCTAATAGGTGTGTAGTGGTATTTCATGGGGTTTTAATTGCATTTCTCTGATTACATGTGATGTGAATCCTTATGTGCCATCTGTATATCTCTTTGGGTGAGGTGTTTATTACTTTGGCCTAATTTTTAATCAGGCTGTTCGTTTTCTTATTGTTGAGTGTTAAGAGCTCTTCGCATATGTTGGATAACAGTCCATTATCGGGTGTCCATTATAAATACTTTCTCTATGGCTTGTCTTATTATTCTCGTGACGTTATGTTTCACAGAGCACAAATGAAGTCTAGCTGATCAATTCTTTGTTTCCCTCACCCTAACCACCTGCTTGCTAGTTTGGAGCCCATAGGTTTGAACACTTGCTCAGCTTGTGCGAGAGTCCACCAAGCCCTCGTGGGCAACCTTGTTAAGGCGCATTCACGACTGAGTATCCTGCCTTGCCAGATCCTGGCCGCCTTCTCACCTCTGCTCCCTGCTGCTGCTGGGCCTGGCAGAGCCCGCAGACCCCGGCACCTGTCACACGGTCTGTGACTCAAGAGCAGAGTGTAATGTAGTTGCAGACCCAGAAGGGAACACTCACTACCAGACAGCGACCTAATAAAGAGGCACTGGAAATCATAACAGGGGTCTCAAATGCAAGCACAACTCTTGAGCTAAGAGAGTGTAAAACAATGACTTAGGGTGGGCGATATTAATGCATTCTTTCAATGAAAGCTATATTTGGCTTTCAGATTAAAAATTTTCGTACATTCTTCTTATCTAAAAAGAAATGAACCTACCCTGTTAACCTACATCTTCTCCCTTGATGAGTAATATAGACCCAAGAGAGCATTGTTTTTTATATCCCTAAAAGGGCAAAATGAATAAAAGAACAGGACAAGCACAAGGATACATGGTGATTGACAGTAACTTCAATGTTGGGACACAATAGGGAGTAGTGAGGACTGAGGCAAATCTGGAGAATGAAAGCTCCATCTAAACAGTAAAGCCACTACTCAGGTCCAGCTAGCACACATCATATGGGGACTACAAATCTGAGCTTCAGATTTTCTGTAGAAGCCAGAAATCCAAATGTCCACACAAAAATTCCAGTTTTTAAAAGTAGGCAACTAACTTATAATTGGAAATTCTACATTAGCCACACAAACTCATATTCCTAATATCTGCTGGTTTGAGTTCTCTGCTATTTGACAATGAAAAGGCAGCCTACAGATTGGGAGAAAATATCTGTAAGCCATATATCTAATAAGGAGTTAATATCCATAATATATAAGGAACTCAAATCACTCAATAGCAAACAAACAAACAACCTGATTAAAAATTATGCAAAACTACTGGGCCAGTGGGGTTCGGTGGTTGAGCACCAACCTATGAATCAGGAGGTCTCAGTTTGATTACCCATCAGGGCACATGCCCAGGTTATGGGCTCGATCCCCATTGGGGGGGCGTGCAGGAGGCAGCCGATCAATGATTCTCTTGCATTATTGATGCTTCTGTCTCTCTCCCTCTTCCTTGCTCTATGAAATCAATAGAATATATATTTTTTTAATCAGGCAAAAGACCTGAATAGACATTATTCTAAAAAATACACACAGATGGACAATAGGTGCAAGAAAAGCATCAAGGAAATGCAAATCAAAACCATATATATATATATATATATATATATATATATATATATATACACACACACACACACACACACACACACACACACGAGGGGCCCAGTGCACAAAAATTTGTGCACTCGGGAGGTCCCTCAGCCCGGCCTGTGCCCTCTCACAGTCTGGGACTCCTCTGGGGATGTCCACCTGCTGGCGTGCCTGACCAGCCTGGGTGAGGGGCTGATGGCTGTTTGCAGGCTGGCCAAGCCCCCCAGTGGGGACCCTGACCCCATGGGGGTGTGGCCAGCCTGAGTGAGGGGCTGAGGGCTGTTTACAGGTTGCCCACAGCCCCTTCATGTTTTGGGTCCCTACTGGGGTATCTGGCCAGACTGGGTAAGGGGCTGATGGCTGTTTGCAGACTGGCCAAGCCCCCCAGTGGGGTCCCTCACCCCACTGGGGTATGGCCAGCCTGGGTGAGGAGCCAAGGGGCATTTTCAGGCTGTCCACAGTCCCTTCAGGTTTTGGGTCCCTACTGGGGTACCTGGCCAGCCTGGGTGAGGGGCTGATGGCTGTTTGCAGGCTGGCCAAGCCCCCAGTAATGTCCCTCACCCCATTGGGGGATGGCCAGCATGGGTGACAGGCTGAGGGGCGCTTTCAGGCTTTCAGGCTGCCCACAGCTCCCATTGATTCAATGTCCCCGCAAGCCTGGCTGGAAGCAGGTTTCTGGGGTTTATCTTCTATAATTGATGCACTGTTCCTTTAAGCTGAGGCCTAGTAACGAAGACTCCTCTCTGCTTCACCTCTCCGCTTCTATAATGAGACAATGTTACCCTTAGTAGTCAGGCCAGGCCTGCTGTCTATGATTGATACTTTATTGCAAATATGTTTTGCCTGGAGCCAGGATAAGTGGAGCCGGCCACAAACAGTTTCAGTTTCACTCCTGCTGCAATGGAAGCTGCCGTTTATTCAGGTCCATGAGTGGCGGCCTCCATGTTGGCTGGGTTAATTTGCATACAGCCGCTCTGACGGCTGGTGGGCATGGCTTACCCGTCCCGAAGAGATAGTTAATTTTAATATTATGCTTTTATTAGTTTAGATATATATTACAAGTTGGCGAGGATGTGGAGGAAAGCAGAAACTATACATTGAGGGTGGTATAAAATGGCTCAGCCAGTATGGAAACCAGTATGGAAGTCCCTCAAAAACTAAAAATAGAATTACATATGACCCAGCAATTCCTCTTCTGGGTATTTATCCAAGGAAATTAAATCAGAATCTCAGAGATACCTGCACCCTCATGTTCACTGCAGCATTATTTGCAACAGCCAAGACATGAAACAAACTAAGTACCATTGATAATGATGGATAAAATAATTGTGGTAGACACACACACACACACACACACACACACACACACAGGAATATTTCTCAGCTTTATAAAAGGAGCTTATGTCATTTGCTACCTGCATAAACCTAGAGGAGATTATGCTACATGAATGAACGGGGCAGAAAGAAAAACGGCGTCATCTCACTTATTTGTGGAATCTGGAAAGTTGAAGAGGAAGCCGAGAGTGGAGACGGGGGAGGAACAGGAGCTGTGGGTCCAGAGATGGAGCTACAGTTGTGCAGGGTGAATCGGCCTAGAGACGAAGGCACAGCAGGTGACTACAGTTACTGTTACTGTACTGAATACTGAACATGTTCTAAGAAGGTAGATTTCAGATGATCACATTGCAAAAAGAATAGTTACGGTATGAGGAGATAATTTAATTAGCTCGACTCTATTGATCATTTCACTATGGGTATGTACATCACATCCTCACATTGCACACCTTCAATATATTCAATTTTCAGTTTAAAATTAAAGACATAGTATGAGCCAGAAAGTCAGGTCTGGGGCCCAGGAGTGGGGTTGGGTTTCTGCAGGGCCCTTCCTGGTCAGAGCAATTCTCACAGGGTCCCTGCTGCTTGGCTCCCCTTTCAAGGTGCTAAGAACATGACTGTGACAATCAGGACCTGCAGGGAGCAGACTCTGTGGCATGTGTACCCCGACTGGCTCCTCACCCCTGGGGCCCACTGACCTGAGCGTGCATGACAGTCGCCCGAGGGCTTGTTTGAAAACGTCTCTGGCTGAGCCGAGTTCTAGTTCAGAAGGTCTGGAGGGGCCTGGGAACTGGCATTTCTAATAAGTTTCTGGGTGACGCTTATGCCACTAGGGCAGAGACCTCACCTGGGGACCCTGTGTTGGGCCAGGAGAGGGCCTGAAATGTGGAGGGAGATGCCTGAAGAGAGACTTCCTGGGATAGTCCCAGGAAGGGGGCCATGTGTCTGGCAAGTAACTCCTTCCCCATGGAAAACAGGCAGCTCTGGCCACATGCAGGTGGGGAGCAGTGGTGCAGACAGAGCCGTGACTGGCCCGGGAGCCACACCGAGCTGAACCTGGCGAAGCCCTCGCCCTTTGATGGGAATTCTGAGGGTCACAAGAAGCGTGAACATTTCACATGCCAGTGCGTTTTCCTCGTTCATTTCCATCCCTCACACGTTTCCCACGATGATGCTCTTTGTGGAAATGTCAGCCTGTCTCAGCTCTGTTCAAGGGAGTGAGGAACAGAGAAGCTCAGCCAGATGTGGCCAAGTGTCCAAGGGGAGCAGCACCCCCGAGGGGCAGGAAGCTGGGGCAGCAGGACAGGCGCAGGGCTGTGCCGGGAGCACTCTTCCTGTAGCATTCGTGGAGGTGGAAAGCCAGGCAAGACAGATCATGAAGGACGTAGAGCTTTCTGGCTTGAATGGGTGGGTCTGCCCACCTTATCTCCCCTCACACTTTCTGTTAAGTCATCAACATGAAGAACTATCAAAGTCCAAACACACATCAGGAAGCAGAAGAACCATTCTTAACATTTTGTTTTCTAATCGAGAAACTCCTTAGAGCGGTGAACAGATGAGGTGGGCATAACACATTCATCTGATTCCTTTCTCCCAGGAGCAGGATCATTACAGCATTCAAATTAACTGGGTGTAATCATGAATTAAATTGAGCCCGTGTATAAAGGAAACATAGAGACATCTTTCATCTTCATATCCAGGCATGATTCTCCCGACTTGAAGGTATGATTAGGAGGAAAGTGGCAAAATAAAAAATAAAAACCCTCTGTAGCTTAACCTGAGTGGAACTGGTAATAAAACTTCGGGTCTCCAGTGAACTCACCGCCTCTCCAGTCGTCCTCCGCTGAGCTCATTATTTCATCTCATTACTTGATAGGCTGAAAAATTGCCTGCACACTGGTTAATGAGGACAAACGGTGCTTAGGAGCTGGGGAGACCGCTGCAGTTCAAGAAATGACTGCCACACCTGGGAGAGCTCGTGGCTCACCTGTGGGAGGGCAGGAGGTGGCCCTCCCGTTTTGTCCAGCACTCTGTCCAGGTGGCCAGGGTAACCGAGCTTTTCTCTGAGCTTGGGGTGGGAGGTGGTAAAAATCAGAATCTACCTGGAGAAAAAAAAAAAGGGAGGTTCATTGTAAGGACACAGGCAATTCCATGCGGGATTTCTCTGAATGCATATGAGGCCAAAGGGCCTCTCTGTCTTCCTCCCTCCCTCCTTCCCCTGCTCTTTCTCTGCTCTCACTATATGACTAGGGTCACCTGTCTCTCTCTCTCACTTTGGGTACTGGCCCCAGTTGCCTCTCTGCATATAACCATCTGCCATTAGGAATGGGGTGGTGGACTACCCAACATCCAATCATTCTCCTTGTAGACATTGGGGGTCCTCTCTTTCCCTTTGTCATATGACTTGGATAAGGTCCCAGGGCCCAAAGCTACAGATGCAACTTGTTTCCAGGTTTTAGCCAATTAGCTCATTAGCCCAGGCAGAGTCAGTGAGATGCAGTGATGTTTTCAGAGTGTAGATTCATCTGGAAACTGTCAGCGTCACCTGGAAACTTCCAAGAAAAACCTAGTAGAGAGAAAAGCAGCACAAGGAGGAGAGTGGAGCCAGCCATGAAGAGAGAAACAGATCGCCGGACATCACTTTAGCGCCCACATCAACCAATGCCGAATGCCTCCACTATCCTGGATTTTACAGGTACCTGAACTAGTAAATCCCCTTTTGTGTGTCTGCTAATTTGTTTTTAATTTTTCACTCTTGTGATAAAAAAGAATTCCTACTGAGCTCCTGGCTTTCTTAATTCCCTCAAACTCTGAGTTGGCCTCTAGGGCAAGGACTCACCACCATCTGACAATAGTTTCGGTGTGTCCTCTTTTCTCAAAAAGACTGACTCAATCATCCTAGCCAAGGACTGGATCTTCTGATCCACCACAGTATAATCAGCCATAACCATGAGGGTGAGGTCACATGGTACAAACACAGTCACCACCCAGCTAGGACTGAAGGGGAAGAACAATATCAAAGAACAATCCAAATCATGACCAGGGTGTTTCCTGGCTTCACTCAGCCCACTGAAGAGGCAAACGGCAGACTCTCCAAATCCACCCTCCATTGTGGCTGTGTGAGTCTCCAGTCCAGGCATCCCAGTGGTTATCACACATAGGACTGTGGGCTCTGGTGTGATCCATGGAGCCTCCGCTACATGAAAACAAAGAATCTTTGCTTCTATCTGCTTAGAGAGTTCTGTGTGCTGAGAAAACTAATCTTCAGCATTCCTGCCTGATGCTGACAAATTGCAGCTCCAGGAAATGGCTGGCTGGTACACAAATTCTGGTCATTCTTGGAGCTTTGTTTGGGAGTAAGTGGAATAACTTCCAATCGAGATGGCAGCATAGGTAAATGTGGTACTCAAATCCTCCCAAAACTGCATCAAAATTACAACTAAACTACAGAACACATCATTCAGAATCGCTTGAAATCTGGCTGAATGGAAGTCCTACAGCTAGGAAATTAAAGAAGAAGCCACATCAAGATTGGTAGGAAGGACAAAGAATGGAGACAGGCTAGTCCTACACCCATGTGTAGTGACAAAAATTGAGAGGGATATCTTGGCTGCAGAAGTCCCCCCTAAGGAGAGATGTTCCCCAGCCCTACACCAGGCCCCCCCATCCCAGGGTTCCAGTGCCAGGAGGCGAAGTCCCCATAATTTTTGAGAATTGAGGCTGCGGGAGATGGAGGGCTGCTGGAGTCTCAGGCAGCTCCTCTTAAAGGGACTACACATGGACTTACTAAGACTCACTCCCTCTGAGCTCCAGAGTTGGGGACAGACACTTGAAAGTCACCAAGAAAAGGAACTAAATTGTCCAGCATCAGAGCAAGAGCTAGGGAAGCAGTTTTCTCCCAGACAGAAGTGCTGGCAGAGACTTTGTTCCTCTGATGAGCCCTCCCTCTGAGACCCCACAGGCTATGCCGTATCTGAGACTCCATCAGTCTGGTTTATCCTGTTTGCCTTACCCTGGCAATTTCCTGAGACCCTCTCTTACTAAATTTTTGGACCCACCCAAGCTCTTTCCAGTGACTTTTTTATACAAATGGCCTGTCCTGGCTCATGCTTTATTTAGATTTTCCTAAAATCTCTCAAACAAGCAGCATCTAGCATCAGTGTGCCCCATACCTCTCATTAAGTGGTCCTAGGCCCAGCACTAACAGTAGCCAGCCTTAGTTCACAACTTGGCCTTACCGGGGCACCTTCAAGCCCAGTACAAGTAGCAGCTATCTGTAGATCACTTGGTAACTCACACCAGGTGGCCCCAGGCAGAACCCAAGCAGTGACTGACCTTGATCTGCACCTCCCAGGAGGCCCCAGAGACAGCACATCCAATGGACAATTTCAGACCATGTGGAAGCACCACCACCCAACCACCTCCACAAACAACACACTCACAGGGTGAACTCATTGGGCAGAGCCCCCCTAAAGCAAGTCCTGCTCTGTGGCCCCTGCACAGCTGATCCTCTGGTCATCAGTGCTCACAGACAGTCCTTGAAGCTGATCATCCTGGAGTTAAACCCCTCCATTGACATGCCAGCACCATTCAACTACAACAGTAAAGTGTACAATCTACACAATGGTATACCTCAAGTGCCCAGGTGAGGTGTTTGGGGAGACTGAGTCACTGAATTCTATAGGACACCTACTATATTAAGCCACTTCCAAGCCTGGGAGATGTAGCAACTCTATCTAACACAGGGAAGCTGCCAAAATTAGGGGACAAAGAAATATGTCCCAAATGAAAGAAAGAACAAAACTCCAGGGGGAAAAAACAACTAAATAAAATGGTAACAAGCAATCTATTAGATGCAGAGTTCAAAACACTAGTCATGAACTTAGGGGAAGAGTAGATTAATTTAATGAGAACTTTAATAAAGAGATAAGAAACATCAAAGCAGAATTAGAAAACATTAAAAGAAACTAGTCAGAAATAAAGAATACATTAACTGAAATGAAGAATACAATACAGGGAATCAACATTAGAGTAGATGAAGCAGAGGATCAAATCAGAGATAGGGAAGCAGAAAACACTCAATTCAAATTATTTTTAAAGAATTTGGAAACCTATGTGAAAAAAAAATAATAACAGAAAACTTCCCTAAATTGATGAAGGAAATAGACATATTCTGTAGTCCAGGACGTGCAGTCCCAAACAAAATGAACCCAAAGAGGCCCACACCAAGACACATCATAATTAATATGCCAAAGGTTAAAGGTAAAGAGAGAATCTCAAAAGCAGCAAGAGAAAAGCAGGTAAGTTGTCTACAAGGGAGCTTCCATAAGACTGTCAGGTGATTTCTCAATAGAAACTTTGCAGGCCAAAGGGATTGATATGAAATATCCAAAATGATGAAAAGCAAGTTACTATAACCAAGATTACTCTATTCAGCAAAGCTATCATTTGGAATCAAAGGACAAATAAATAACTTCCCAGACAAGAAAAAGCTAAGGGAGTTAATCACCATTAAGCCAGTATTATAACCAGTTTTATATCAAACTAGGGGCCTAGTGCACGAAATTCATGCACGGGTAAATTGGGGTAGGGGTATAGGTGGGGGAGGGGGAGGGCAAGCGGGGAGGTCCCTCAGCCAGACCTGGACTTTATCCAATTCGTGAGCACTCAGAAGTGCTACTGATGGCTTGAACCCACTGCACCTGGTTCTCTGCTCTCTGCTGGGCCTGTCTGCTCCACACTACAGAGATGGGCAAGCAGGCGCTGCTGGGTAATGCCTACAGAGTCCTCCATGGCTTGAGCCCCCTCATCTCCTCCTTGGCAGCTATGGCCCCAGCCCAGCATAGGCCAGGGCAGCAGCTGGGGATTCTGGGGTGGGTCTGTCTGGCCACACCCCCTGGTTCCTAGGTCCACAGCCCTGCTGGTCTAGGGCCCGCCAGCAGCTGGGATTCCCTGGTGGGTCTCTCTGGCCATGCCCCCTGGTACCCAGTTCCTCAGCCCTGCTGGTCCAGGGCTGGCCAGGACAGCAGCTGGAATTCCTGGGTGGGTCTGGGTGGCCACGCCCCCTGGTTCACAGGTCCTCAGCCCTGCTGGTCAGCCAGGGCACCTGCTGGGATTCCTGGGTGGGTCTGGGTGGCCATGCCCCCTGCTTACCAGGTCCATAGCCCTGCTGGTCCAGGGCCAGCCAGAGCAGGGGCTGGAATTCCTGGGTGGGTCTCTCTGGCCATGCCCCACCCCCATTCCCAAGTCCACAGCCCTGCTGGTCCAGGGTCAGACAAGGCAGTGGCTGGGATTCTTGGGTGGCTCTGGGTGGCCATGCCCCCCGGTTCCCAGGTCTGAGGCCCTGCTGGTCCAGGGTCAGACAGGACAGTGGCTGGGATTCCTGGGTGGGTCTGGGTGGCCACGCCCCCCCTTCCCAGGTCCGTGGCCCTGCTGGCCCAGGGCCGGTCAGGGCAGCATTTGGGATTATCGCGTGGCTCTGGGTGGCCACGCCCCCCGGTTCCCAGGTTGGTGGCCCTGCTGCCTGAAATCAATCTCGGTTTGCTCCTCCTGTCCCCCCCACCCCGCCCCTCCCATGTGGCCTGCAGGAAGGCAATGGATGGCAGGGGGCAGTGGCGACACAGGGAGGTTTGCCTCCCTGTGTCCCCCCGCCGCCATCTTGGCTGGGCTAATTTGCATACAGCCACTCTGATTGGCAGGTGGGTGTGGCTTACCCCATCCCGGAGAAACGGTTAATTTCAATATTACACTTTTATTAGTTAAGATATTAAAGAATCTTATTTAAGAAGAGAAGAAAAGAAAAAATATGAACAATGAAATGTCAATAAATACATATTTATCAACAACTGAATCTTAATGAAATGAACAAACAGAACAGAAACAGACACATAGATACAGAGAACATTTTGACAGTTGCCAGATGGGAGGGGTTTTGGGGGGATGGGTGCAAAAGGTTAAGGCATTAAGAAGTGCAAATTGGTTGTTACAGGATAGTCATGGGATGTAAAGAACAGAATAGAGAGTATAGTTAATAATCCCATATAATAAAAGCCAGTCGTAATCAACTAAACAAAGTGTTATATTCTAATGGTATGCTAAGTCTACTCAACCACTGACTATGAGGTGCACTGACCACCAGGGGGAGATGCTCTGATGGTAGGTTAGCTTGTTGCTGGGGTCAGGCCGATTGGGACTGAGTAAGATGGGCTAGACATGCCTTGACGCCCTCCTGTAGCCCCTTCTCAGCTGGCCAACCTCCCACATCCCTACCCGGCACTGATTATGCACCAGTGGGGTCCCTTGGCCTGGCCTGCACCCTCTCGCAATCCAGGACCTCTTGGGGGGTATTGGAGAGCTGGTTTCAGCCCGAACCCATAGGCCAGGTTGAGAGAACCCCACTGGTGCACAAATTCGTGCACTGAGCCTCTAGTGTTCTAATAACTATGTATGATTTCAGATGGTTGTAAGATTTATTAGGATAATCAATTAGTAAGTTATGTAATATCTAATCACAGAGTATACACCTAAAACTAATACCATAATGTCAACTATAATTGAAAATTTTTTAAAAAAATGATTTTTAAGTATTTTTATTTATTTCAGAGAGGAAGGGAGAGAGAGAGATAGAAACATCAAAATAATGAGATAGAATCATCAATCAGCTGTCTCCTGCACTCCTCCCCTCTGGGGAATCAAACCCACAACCTGGGCATGTGTCCTGACTAGGGGGAATCAAACCATGACCTCCTTGTTCATAAGTCAATATTCAACCACTGAGCCACATCGGCTGGACTAAAAAATGATTTTTTAAAAATTTGTAAAAATGGACACAACAAGATAGCAGCATAGGTAAACACTGTAAATGCAGCCATGCACAACTATTTCAGAATAACCATGAAAAGAAAACATGGACACCACCCACACCCACAGGAAGGCTGGCTGAATGAAAATTCTACAACTAGAAAGAGTTTGAGACTCAGAAGAGTGATGGAAGCAAAGTACAGTGGTATGGGGCTTGGGGAGAGGGCTGGTGCTGGAGGACGTGGTTCTTTTTCAAACCGGAGGGAACCACAAGCTCCCGTCGGCTCTGAACTCCAGTTCCAGGTAAGTTTCTGAGGACCCAGACGCATACCCAGAGAAAGGGGACTGACTGGCACCGGGAGGAAATCCAAAGCGAGTTTCTCTCAGCGTTGCTTGCAGCAATTACCGTGGGACACAGAGACCCAGTGTCTCTTAGCGCAGAGCTGAGAAGCGGCCATAGCTGTTTGCTCTGCCCTGCAAACTCCTCGAGGCCCCGCCCCTCCCAAGCTGCATCAGAGGCTTTTGCATGTAAAAGGCTGAGTAGCCTAAGGCAAAGGCTAAATCAACACCTCCTTAGAGATACAAGAGCCAGCGTACCCATTGGTCAGAGTGGGACCATCCTAAATAAAACTCAGATCCACAAGGGACACACTCAGGGCAGATGCAGTGAGCACAAAAGCCCCACTGAAACAACTCTTGCCCCATAAGGGTGTCTCCAGCATAGAAGTTCTCCCACTGTAGACACAGCTGACTCTCATAACCAAGTGGCTTAGAGGTTAATTCCTCTCAGTGATCACCTAATTCAGAAAGGGAAGCAGCCAAAATGTGGAGACAAAGAAACAGGTCACAAATGATAGAAATGTAGGAAAAAAAAATGACAGGATATAGAGTTAAAAATTACGGTTATTAGGTTTTTCAAGAATTTTCTAGAGACTGCCAATAAATTTAGTGAGACCCTCAAGCATATGAAAAAGGACCAGCTAGAAATTAAGCATACACTGACTGAAATAAAGAATAATATACAGAGATCCAACAGCAGACGAGAGGATCACAAGAATCCAGTCAAAGATATGAAATATGAAGAAGCAAAACCCACCCAGCCGGAAAAACCAAAAGAAAAAAGAAAAGAAAAGAAAAAATGAATCAAAAAGTATGAAGATAGTGTAAGGAGTCTCTGGGACAACTTCAAGCGCACCAACATCAGAATTATAGGGGTGCCAGAAGAAGAGAAAGAGCAAGATATTGAAAATCTATTTGAAGAAATAATGACCAAAAACTTCCCCTACCTGGTGAAAGAAATAGACTTCCAAGTCCAGGAAGCGCAGAGAACCCCAAACAAAAGGAACCCAAGGAGGACCACACCAAGACACATCATAATTAAAATGCCAAGAGCAAAAGACAAGGAGAGAATCTTAAAAGCTGCAAGAGAAAAGCAGTTAGTTACCTACAAGGGGGAACCCATACTACTGTCAGCTGATTTCTCAACAGAAACTTTGCAGGCCAGAAGGGAGTGGCAAGAAATGTTCAAAGTGATGAACAGCAAGAACCTACAGCCAAAATTACTTTACCCAGCAAAGCTATCATTCAGAATTGAGGGTCGGATAAAGAACTTCACAGACAAGAAAAAGCTAAAAGAGTTCATCACCACCCAACCAGTATTATATGAAATGCTGAAAGGTATCCTTTGAGAAGAGGAAGAAGAAAAAGGAAAGTAAAAATTATGAACAACAAATACATATCTATCAACAAGTGAATCTAAGAATTAAGTGAATAAAAAATCTGATGAACAGAATAAACTGGTGAATAGAATCAGAGGCATAGAAAGGGAGTGGACTGACAATTTTCAATTTTCGGGGGTTAAGGGTGTTGGGGGTGCGTGAAGAGAATGGACAATAATCGTACATCTATGGATGAGGACAGTGGGGGGGCAAGGATAGAAGGTGAGGTGGGAACTGGGAGGAGGGGAGCTATCGGAGGGGAAAGAGGAACAACTGTAATAATCTGAACAATAAAGATAAATTTTTTTAAAAAACAAACAAAACAAAAAAAATTGTAAAAATGTAAACTAGAATATTTTAAAGTTCCTTTTGTATTTGTCCTTTGGGATGAGAAGGAACTGGTTCAGTAACATCTGTACTTAGAAAATACTGGCTGAGTTCTGGCCCCTAAGACAGGCAATGAAAGAACACTGGGGACTGTGTCTGTCTTTAGCAGGAACTGGGTGCCCTAATGCACATTATGTAAGATGTCTGAGCCTCCATCTCTTCGTCTTGGAAAGGGGGAGGTAATCACCCCTCCTCTGTCTACCCCTGAAAAGGCTCATAGCCAGGAGGACTGTGCTGCCTGAGTCTCCCGCTGTCAGAGGGCTGTGCCCTTAAAGCTAGGAGGAGAAGCAGACGTCCCCCTAGCACAGGACTGCAGCAGGGTTGCAGGTCCCACCAGAAAAGAGGCTCTCCACACCCCACCATAACCTGTGGGAGAGATGTAGGGATGCTTCTTCTCTGCCTGGCTTTCTCCTCCTTACACAGGCTCAGGTGCAAACAGGGTGCAAAGAGCAGGGCGGGGTGCAGGTCAATGGACAGTGACCCGACCCCTTCAAGCCACAATGAAATGACACCAAGGTGGTTCCTCAGAAGGACCTCAGGAGAACGGAGTCCCAGGTGCCCATAGCAGTGACCTGCCCATGAACTCACCCCTTTCTGGCTTTTCTCCCTTTCCTGTTTCACCTCCTCCACTTCCTCTTTAGTGCTTCTAAGGATCATCTCTCAAATCAACCACTGTGACCAAATCCTTGTCTCAGGGTCTGTATTTGATGAACAGAAAGCAAACCACCACCCTAGCTTTTCCCCCAAGCAACTTACCTAGAGCCCGACTCAGTTCTTGGAGTTAAAGTCATTCCTGGAGTTAGGCAAATGTTATCAGATTCTTGGGAATACTTTCAGAAACATAGCATTTTTAAGCATATGCATATATGAGATTCACACACAAGGAAACTTGCTTCTTTCATGCAAGTGTTTGGAATCCTGCCTACAGCCTTCCACACTTCCCTGTTACACATTCTAACTTCCTATCAGTTCACACCCCTACCGCTCCTACCACCGCTGCAAAGGTGCTATGAGTAGGAAAGGCACCAGGTGCTATCACATATGGCAAGGGCAGCTAACCCACACCTGGCAGGGGAAGTCGGAGAAGGCTTCCTAGAGGAAGTGGCAGTTAAGTTAAGACCTGAGGCTCCAGGAGAAATGTGGTCGCGGGAGAGATTTTACGTGATCTGGGTGGTTCAACCCCGGGAGTGAGGGTAGGAGCCCCGACAGCTGAGGCAGAGAGATGGCCAGAGCCTCTCAGGTCTCTCCAAACCTGGCCTGTTTTCTCTCCAACCACATCTCCTGCTCAGTCGCTTGCACTTAACATTGTACCTTTCCCAAATGGGACTTGTGCTGTAGGCTTCCATGTTTTTATACATGTTTATTCCCAAACCAGGAATGTGTTTACCTCCAAAGAAAGAACCTGAGCTCTAGGCAAAAAGCTTGGGGGAGAAGCTGGGCCTAAATCTGTGTTCTTCCAACACAGATTCTGAGGCTAGATCTTGGACACAGGCTGTTGTTAAGTTCTTCTATATCCTTACTCTCCAGTTGTTCTATCAATTGTTGTGAGAAGGATGTTGATGTCTCCAATATTAACTGAGGATTTGTCTCTTTCTCTTTTCAATTCTATCCATTTCTGCATCACATATATTGGAGCTCCTTTGTTCTCTAAATTGGCTTTTAGGATTGATATTTATTCTTGGTGGGTTGGGCCTTTTATCATTGGGTTACAGTTCTCTTTTTCCCTGGCAATTTTCATTATTCTGAATATCTTTATCTATATATTAGCATAGCTACTACCTCTTCTTAATGCTTTTTCTCTGTCCTTTTACTTTCAATCCACCAATATGTTGAAGTGAGTTTCTTATAGGCAGTACATAATTGGGTCACATTTTTTTAGTTCACTGTTTCAATCTTTGTCCTTTAGTTTGTGCATTTAGACCATTTACATTTAATGTAATTACTAATATATTATGGCTTAAGTCTGTCATTTAAAGTCCTATTTTCTGTTTGTTCTCTGTTTTTAGTTTCTCTGTATTTTTTTTCTTTTCTGCCTCCTTTTGGGTCATTTAAACGTTTTTTCTTATAATTTCATTTGATTTACTAGAAATTTTGCGTGTATAGTCCTTTAATTGATTTCTTTAGGTATTACTATAGTATATTATACATGCACTAGGGGCCCAGTGCACAAAATTCGTGCACTGGGAGGGGGGGTTCCTCAGCCCAGCCTGCCCCCATAATGGGAGTCCTCAGGGGGTGTCCTACTGACAGCTTAGGCCCGCTCCTTGCTCCCCTAGGGGAGCAGGCCTAAGCCGAAGTCTGGCCTCCCATTGTGGGAGACGACCAGGCTAATCAGGGGAAGCCACTAGCCCCATAACCCCACTGCTGCAGCCACTGCCAGTCACTGCAGCCACCAAGGTGTTTTCATCAACACAGACTCCAGTCCCTTCACCATGAAAAAATGACAACTGTCTTTAGGCATTTTCAAGATGTGTCTTTCATAGGATATGACATTTCTTTCATATATATATACATATACATATCCTCACCTGAGGATATGTTTTCATTGATTTTTAAAGAATGTGGAAGAGAAGGGAAAAACAGAGAGAAAAATTGAAGTGAGAGGAACACTTTGATTGGTTGCTTCCTGCATATGCCCTGACCTGGGCCCCGGGCAGGGAGGAGCCTGCAACCTAGGTACATGCCCTTGGTCAGAATGAACCCAGACCCTGTAGTCAGCAGGCTGAGGCATTATGCACTGAGCCAAACAGGCTAGGGCAGGATATGACATTTCTTAGCCCTCCAACAGTGGACCTTCGTTTTTTTTCTCCAGGAGTGTGATGGAAAATCCCTAGACTGCCTTTTTGGATTCTTGCTACCCAAGTTACTAAGAATATTACCAGTGGCATACAGGGAGCTTAGCCAATGAGCAGTAAGGAAAGGTGCTTCCTCTGTAGTTCACTCCAATCACTGACTCCACCCCTGTCCTCCAATCACAGCTCCACCCCTGCCTAGGTCTGTAACCTCTGGCCAAGGATGCAGGCCTGGGCAGGGAATCCCCAGATCCCTGAAATCTCAGGCTCTGACCCTGCCCAGGCCCCCTGATAGCCAGCTTCACAGAGTCCAGGCATCTATAATCACAGGCTCTGATCCTGCCCCCTGCCATCACCAGCTCTCCCCTTGCCCCCTGGCAGCCTCTGGCCAAGGCTGCAGGCCTGGGCAGGAGACCCCCAGGCCCCTCTGATTGTGGGCTCTGCCCTGGCCCCACTGCAGCCTGTGGCCAAAGCTACAGGGCTACAGGACTGGGCAGAGGACCGCCAGACCCCTGCATTGCCGGCTTCGCCCATGCCCAGGCCCCTGCGATCTCCGGCCTTTCGCCTGCCTAAGCCTCAGGCCTCTGGCTCAGGCCTTATGGCTTGGTAGGGCACCCTCATACCCCTCCTAACACTGGCTCCACCCTTGCCCATGCCTGAGGCCTCTGGCAAAGGCCTCTGGCCTGGGCAGGGGACCCCCAGCCCCCTCTGGCCCCCTGTTCCGCCCCTCAGGCCCTCTGCCTCCCCCGTCATGGGCCTGTCTAACAGGTCTGACCACTTTAGTGGTGGGGCTGAGCCGGTCTGGGCACTGCCATCTTGTGGCTATGGGGGAAGCCATCTTTGTGATGGTGTGATACCTAATTTGCATATTACTCTTTTGTTAGATAGAATAATTTATCACAGTTTACTTGTATCCACATTTTATCACTTCAATTGAAGTTAGAATCCTTACTTCCTTTTATGCTTCTTTACTTTTAACCATTTAAAATAAAATTATCTTAAATATTACTTCTGTATATATTAAAGGTAGAACTAAACAGTTATAATATGTTTTGGCTAGAAAAAGTATTTTTGAAAACTCAGGAAAGAAGAAAGTCTATTGTATTTAATCATGTTTTTTCTCTATTCCCTTTTTTTTTTCTTCCTGATGTTACCAGTTTCCTTTTTATATTATTTCTTTGTGTCAGGAACTCCCTTTAACCATTCATGGTATGTCCTATCTAAATTCTATTAGTTTTCTTTCATCAGAACATGTCCCAATTTCCCTTCTCTTCCCGGTGGATATTTTCTCTGGAAGCAGAATTGGGGATTCATAATTCCTTTCTTTCAACACTTGAACAATACTATGCCACTTCACTCCTTCCTTCATGATTTCTAATTTTTAAATTTTCTGTTATTCCAATTGTTTCCCCCCTGTAAGTAATGCATAATTTCTCTCTGACCACTTTCAAGATTTTGTCTTGTTTACTCAGCTTCATAAATCTGTAGGTTTATGACTTGTGTCAAATTTGGAGAATTTTCAACCATTTGTTAAACATCTTTTCCTCTCCTCTAAGACCAACAACACAAACATTAGATCTTTTGTTATATTCTGCATGTTCCTGAGGTTCTGTTCATTTTTTCCTATTTATTTCCTCTCTGTGGTTCAGATTGGGTAATTTCTATTTGAAGTTAAATGATTCTTCCTTGTGTCCTCTCCATTCTGCTCTTGAGCCTGTCCATTCTTTATTTCATCTTTTCTATGTGTTTTTTATTATAGCATTTTTTGTCACTTGGTTCTTCTTTGTATCTTATATTCTTTGCTGAGAATTTCTATTTCTCTTCTGAGACTTCCTACATTTTTGTTTGTTTCAACTGTGTTCGTCATTCCTTATTGAAGCATTCTGATGGCAGCTGCTATAGAATACTTGTGGGATAATTTTAATATCTCTGTCATCTTGGTGTTGAATTCTGTTGATAGCCTTTTCCATTCAAGTTGACACATGCTTGTTGTTGTTGGTATAACAAGTGATATTTGATCGATACCTGGCCATTGTTGGATATTGTTCTAGGACTCTGGATCTTACTTACATTTTATGTTTTAGCAGGCCTCCACCGACATTGCCCGAGTCGGGCATGGGGGGACCCACCTCATCACCACCCCATGAAGATGGGATTCCAGGTTCTCTACTTGGCCCTCACTGATACTCAGTGGGGAAGGAGCTTCTAGTTCCTGGAGTAGGAATGGGAGTTTGGGGTCCCCACTAGGAGTCTGCTGATGCCATCCTACCTGTGAGGGTAGGGAAGTCATATCATTGCCTCCACTGACACCACAAAGGGTAAGAGCAGGGCAATGGTCAAATCCCTGACTCTCCAGCAGGCTTCCTCTGACACTTTCCCAGGGAGGAGGGGAATGAGGTCCTTCTTATCACTAAGTAGAAGTTCAAGCTCCCTCCATGGTCTCCACTGACACCACCCTAGCAGAGGAGTTGAGGCACCGCACCACAGCCTGGCAAGGGTAGAAGCCTAGGCCCTCTACTCAACCTTTGCTGCTGATGGACATGAGAAGTAGGCATTTCTGGATTGCGGGTTTCTCCGGAACAGTCTCAGATATATGAGGCAAAAACAAAGCCCAGGGAGCTCCCTGCCATGGTCTTCTTCTGGTTTCGAGGTCCCCACTCTGACTTCTCTCCTCTTTTCCAAGTCTTCTTATGTTGGTTATAAAATATAGTGTCCAGGCACTTTAGCTGTACTTAGTAGAATGAGTAGGGTAAAGTATGGCTGTCCACTCCATCTTACCAGAAGTGGAGGTCCTCTGATTAATTCATTTTTAATAGTTATTTATCTTGAAGTATCCATCTTATATAAAAACTGCTGTTTGAAATTTTAACCCTGCTATTTTGGCTTCTATAAATGCTTGCTGGCTTAAATATAAGGAAAATAAGACTATTCCCATTTCAGAGAGGCCATTAAACCTTCCCCATACGAAGTTATCAGTGCTGGCACCAGGTCAAGCTTTTGGTTAAGGTCTCAAAGCCCCAGCACATAGGGGCTCTTTAAGAACTCACAAAGGGGACCGGAAAACCCCATGTTTGGGAGGCAAAGAGGGGAACATGGTATAAATTCAGGAAATTTTCTTTGTGACTTCACCCAGAATTCTAGAGATATTTTCTTCTGGGCTCACATCTAATCTAATAAAAGAGTAATATACAAATTAACCATCACTCAGTTACACCTAAGCCATGCCCACCAACCAAGCCACTCCCACCAGCCAATCAGAGCAGCTGTATGCAAATTATCCCAGCCAAGTTGGAGGCTGGCAGCCATGAAGCTAGAGCAAACAGGAGGCCAGCAATGGAGGAAACTGCCTGCCTAGGCTGGCTGTGGCCTCCACTCAAGGCAACAAAGTTTCAATTATACAAGATAAATAAACCCCAGAAACCTGCTTCCAGCCAGCCTCGCTGGGACCTTGGATCAATGGGAGCTGTGGCCAGCTTGCAAACAGCCCTCAGCCCCTCACCCAGGCTGGCCAGGCACCCCAGTAGGAACCTGAACCCTGAAGAGGCTGTGAGCAGCCTGAAAACAGCCCTCAACCCCTCACCCAGGCTGGCCAGGCACCCCAGTAGGGACCCGAACCATGAATGGGTTGTGGGCAGCCTGAAAACGGCCCTCAGCCCCTCATCGTGGCTGGCCACACCCCCATGAGGTGAGGGTCCCCACTAGGGGTCTTGGCCAGCCTGCAAATAGCCATCAGCCCCTCACCCAGGCTGGCCAGGCAAGCCAGCAGGTGGACATCCTGCAAGGGGTCCCAGACTACGAGAGGGCACAGGCCAGGCTGAGGGACCCCCTGGGAGTGCACAAATTTTTGTGCACTGGGCCCCTAGTGTAATAATAATAATAAATGTAACTCCAACTATCTAAGCATTGCTTGGTTCTTCTCTGGTTCTCTGTAACAATCTGTTAATAGATAGTGTGCTCATGTGCTTCAAAATTCAAAATACACAAAAGAGAGGAAAGCAGAAATTCTCTGCTCAATGCTATCCCCAGCCATCCAGGTCCTATCACTAGTAAACAAATGCTGTGAGCTTCACCTGGAGCTTTTTGGAGATATTCCTGTAGATACAAACGAGTTCAGCCAAAAACGATCTGCTTATTTTCTATAAATAGCTAACCCTTAAGGGTACTGATGTGGTACTTGGATTTTTTTAACCACTTTTTTTTAACATTTTATTTTTAAATGTTTACAGATTCACAGAAGTTTGAAAACAAATGTACATGGTTCCACAGCCTCACAAAGTTATAACTATGCTGCCATTTCTGGTCGCGAGAGTGTGGCAGCCAGTCCGCAGCTCCAGCTGACCGTTACAGGTTTTGAAATCTGGCCCAGTGTTTTCAGATACAGATTTTTAAATAGGTAATCAAATTTCCTGCTTTTTCTTTAAGATCACCTCCTTAGCCCTGGCCAGTTTGGCTCAGTGGATAGAGCATCGGCCTGTGGACTCAAGGGTCCCAGGTTCGATTCCGGTCAAGGACATGTACCTTGGTTGCGGGCACATCCCCAGTAGGGGGTATGAAGGAGGCAGCTGATTGATGTTTCTCTCTCATCGATGTTTCTAGCTCTCTGTCCCTCTCCCTTCCTCTCTGTAAAAAAATCAATAAAATATATATTTTAAAACAATATCACCTCTTTAAATGATAAGTGGGTACAAACTAGTGATGTGTGATAAGTCCCAGAGTTTGGTTCTGGTATTTACTGATGTCATTTTCTTGGTTTTGGTAATGTTCTGTGCTGCAAGATGTTGTCTTGGGGGGAAAGTGTGTCAAGGGCATAAAGCAAATTTTGTGCTATTTTTGCAGCTTTTCCTATGTCTACAAGTATTTCAAAATACAATCTAAAAATAAACTGCTATCACCTAATCGGTTTTTGACAAACTAATTTAATTAGAATCCACGTGTTTTCAGGTGAAATAAAACTTCTCTTGGGCAAGGACACTGAACTTTCATGGTTTAGCTTCATGACTGAGTTTAGGGATGTCGCAGTCAGACTGTCTGAACCCCGGCTCTCAGGCAAGTTTTTGAGTCTGTCTCCTTATCTGTAAAACAGGAGCTATCACTACCTCACTGAGTAGTTGCCAGGATGAATGAGGCAGCGAGTGTCCACGTGGGGTTGGTAATACATGGATAGTCATTGCCCGTTATCCACACGGGTGCATCCCTGACCCCCAGAGGCTTGAACCCGAGGGTGGCGCTGACTTCTATGTATGCTGTTTGTTCCTGTACATACATACCGACGGTGACGTTTAATCTATGAACTAGTCAGTTTCACAGAGAGAAGAGTCATTCTTACTGTCGACCTCAGCAACCTCGCTGTTTAACCCCCAGCCCTTCCTTGTGAAGTTGGCAGCTTTCTCCTTTTTACTTAAGGGAAGCACTTTACAGCTTCTCTCTGGCACATCCGAAAGGACAGCACCACCCCTCTTGCACTCTGGGGTCATTGCTGAGTAAAGTCAGGGTGGCTTACACACAAGCACAGAGACACCTCGACATCCCAGGATGACCCACAGGTGACCCACAGGTGTGAGTGTCTACAGTGTGGAGACGCTGGACA
>PVJC01019944.1:0-29736 GCA_004026665.1 Murina feae | reverse complement strand
AACCCTGCAATAGGAGATATTTTCCAAATTTGTAATATTATTGTGTGGGGTATAATGTATAATGCTGCTTTGCTATACAATAACATAATCTAATAATAGAGTTATATCCTAATTGCATCACTCCACTACATCCCAACAAATGCCACCAGCCAATCAGAGCGAGTATATGCAAATTAACCCAACAAAGATGGCAGCTGGCAGCGAAGGAGCTAGAGCAAACAGGAAGCTTGGTTGCCCCAACGATGGAGGAAGCCAAGCGTCCTGCCTGCCTATGCCAGCTGTGGCCTCTGCTCAAGGCAACAAATTTTCAATTATAGAAGATAAATAAATCACAGATACCTGTTTCTAGCCAGCCTCACTGGGAGCTTAGGTCACTGGGGGCCATGGCCAGTCTGAAAGTAGCCATCAGCCTTTCACCTAGGATGGCCCCACCCTCATGGGTTGTGGGTTCCTGCTGGGGGGCTTGGCCAGCCTGCAAACAGCCATCAGCCCCTCACCCAGATTGTCCAGACACCCCAGGAGGACCCCACCCTGATCTGGGACACCCTTCAGGGCAAACCAGTTGGCCTGCACCGATGCATCAGGCCTCTATTCTATATAATAAAAGGGTAATATGCAAATTGACCCTATCAGAAAAATTACTGGGGATGACTGGCCACTATGACACACACTGACCACCAGAGGGCAGATGCTCAATGCAGGAGCTGACCCCTGGTGGTCAGTGCACTCCCATAGGGGAAGCTCTGCTCAGCCACAAGCCAGGCTGACAGCTGCCAGTACAGCAGTGGTGGTGGGAACCTCTCTTGCCTCCTCAGCAATGCTAAGGATATCTGACTGCAGCTTAGGCATGCTCCCCTCTGGCAAGTGGACATCCCTTGAGGGCTCCCAGGCTGCCAGAGGGATGTCTGACTACCAGCTTAGGCCCAATCCCCTGGGGAGCAGGCCTAAGCCAGTAGGTGGACATCCCCTGAGGGGTCCCAGACTGTGAAAGGGCACAGGCCAGGCTGAGGGACTCCCTGAGTGCACAAATTTTTGTGCACCAGGCCTCTTGTCTACAATAATAAAAGAGAAACACAAATTGACCATCCCTCCGCTACACCCACCAGCCAATCAGAGCAATATGCAAATTAACCCAATAAAGATGGCGGTTAATTTGCATGCACAGGTGCAGAGTGAAGACTGAAGACAGCATAGAAGGGAGTGAATTGGTGGAGAAGGGAATGGAGCCAAGGCAGTGGAGACAGCAGAGAAGGGAGGAAGTGAGGCAGCGGAGATGGGAGGCAGCAAAGCAGTGGGGAGGAGAGTGATTGAGGCAACAGAAACAGGAGGGAGCCAGGGAGCGGAGGCGGTCTTCGCTCCCTTCTCTGCTTAGCTCTGGCTCAGGAAGCCCTATTCTTGCAGGAATCTTACTGCAATGGGCCTCTAGTCCTATAATAATAGCCACTATTTATTGAATATGAACATATAATAATACTATGTGTATGAATAATAATGAGTACATTTATATATCAATAATTGCAATTAGCTATTCTATGCTACCAGTTAGGGCAAGTCCTTCATGCCTATTAACTCATTTAAAGTTCACAACAATCCTGAAAGATAAGAACTCTTCATCCCCACTTTATGTCTCTAGAAACCAAGGCCAGCAGAGATTAATAGTTTGTTTTAACTCAAATAGCTCATAAGTGGCAGTACTGGTATTTAAACCAGGGCCTTTCTGGTGCCAAAGCTCTATACAATACCAATGCAGGAATTTTAAGAAATCATTGGCCTACTGACTACACAAGGGCAGTAAACTCACTGATAAGCCTCAACACTTCCAATGTGTGCTACCCTCTCATAAAATATCTCAACTCTTTATTTTCCCCAGGCATTAGTCTAAATGTATTTGACTTCCTTCACAGCTTCTTTTATTTTTTAAAATATATTTTTATTGATTTCAGAGGAAAGGAGAGGGAGAGAGAGGTAGAAACATCAACCATGAGAATCATTGATTGGCTGCCGCTTGTATGCCCCACACTGGGGATCAAGACTGCAATCCGGGCATGTGCCCTAACCAGGAATCAAACTGTGACCTCCTGGTTCATAGGTAAATGCTCAACCACTGAGCACACCAGCTGGGCAGCTTCTCTTATTTTTTTTTTGAGCAGGGAAGTTCTGTTTATAAGCTAGACATTTCCACCCATGCATCGCTGTGGCTGTGACTCTAGCCTTGGTTGGCTATAGTTTATTTTATACAATTTGCTGCTGAGATGGTTCACTCTTTCAATTTATGTACTGCCACTTCATTGTAGATGTCCATTAATCTATAGTTATGTAGCTCTTAATTAAAAAAAGAGAAAACTGGAAGTCTGCTTCTAGAGATCATTACAAGTTGTATTATTATGAGTTTAAATTACTTACTGTTTCTAGTGAACACAATACTTATGATTAAGCATAGTTTTAACTTGCAAAACTTTAGTAAATTTTTTTTTGGTCAATAATACTTGGCCCAAGTTTGTCAGTTTCTTGTTAATTATCTAAGGTTTTCTTAGTTATTGTTTTGTTTTGTTTTGTTTTTTCCTGAATTTTGCTTTGTTTTGATATTTATTTGAGGACAGAAATGTTTAGGTTATGCTAAGTACATATGTTAACATTGATATATACATATTTTTTTCCTTAAGTTATATTTCATACTTTAAAATGTTTTGAATTGGTTTTACCTGTTTATTCATGTTTTTTTTTTTTCTACATTTGCTAGCAAAGTTGCTACTTTGTCACTTCAGTGCAGGAAAACAAACTATTGGTGTTTTTTAGAATCTTCTCTGAATCTATCTATTAATATACCAGTAGTAAGTGGTTAAAATACCCTGTTTAGTATTTGGTGTTAGCTTCCTTCCCCCATTTCTCTCACTTTTCAGAGTTTTCTTATCTCTTCTTGGATATTTACTTTTCTATATTAACTTTGGAATTGAATTTTCTACCTCCAAGAAAATGAAGAAATCTTGCTGAAATTTTTACTGAGATCAAATTAATGTTAGGTACTGATTTGGGAAAACTGGGATACAAGCTAGCCTCTTAATCATAAAAACAGCACCGTAAGACCTCTTACTGTTTCAGAGGTAAGCATTCCCCAGCTAGCTCAAAATTGATGCTTTCACTGATAATAAAGAAGCCAATGCTAAGCAAGGTATTAATGTTTTGTTTTGTTTTTTATCATCATATAAAACTAGAGAGCACTATATACTGAATTCCCTAGAACTCACCACCCAGCTTAGACAATAATTAGCAATGATTTCTTCTCCTCTGCCCGCATAGTCTGTGTCCCTTGGGTGTTTTTTGTTGTTGTTTTTTTTCACTTTCGTGCTATAAACATGTGATCTAGCTTTGCCAAAATATCACCATCTCTTCAAAAATCATCTAGGTTTTAGTCTTCTTAATTTAAATTATGGCTGTATTAGTCAAAATTAAAGTGCAAATCAGAGCATTAAATTAAACTAAAAATAATTGATTTATTGAATAAATAGTTTTTTCCACATAGTAGATTAAAATGACCAGGTGTTGGGATAGATTATATAGATAATCCATTGTTTCAAATCCTTCTTAGCGATAAAATACAGATTACAAATGGAGGTTAAGTTTGGAACCTTCCGTAGATGTGACCACATTTTGCTTAGAGAAATGTCTTTTAACAGCAGGATGCCAATAGGAAAGCAGAGACATTTTTAAGAATGTCATTGGCATCTACCTGAAATATTGCATTTAAGCCAACACTGGTTGTCTAAACACTTATACTGAATTAATGGTGCTCATTGTTCTCAGAACAAGGAAAAACTAACTCATTCCCCACCTCGTGACCTCTACTTAACTTTCCACTCCCCCTGATGACCTCTTCTTAACTTTCCAGCCTGTCTCATGCTACTGCTTCCTCACACTCTGTGGTCCTGCTGTTCTGAGCTGCCCAAGGTTCTCCAAACATGTTGGTCTCTATTTGCTTCTAGGCATTTAAGTGTACCCTCTCTCTCCTCCCTCTCCTTCTTTTCCTCCACTTCTCTCATTTAATTTGACTGACCAGTTTCTCACACAAATGTCTAGATTGATATAATTCCTCTTGGAAATCATCCCTAACCCTGATATTCTGATTTAGCACATTTCAAGTGTCATTACTTGATATGTATTTATGTTTTATTTTTCTGTCTTCTCCTTGAAGGAAGAAGGTGTATCTAGGTTATGTTTTTATTTTCATAGTCTAAGTAAATTTTTGTTATAAAATAGAGTTTATAAATATGTGTGTATAAACACTGTAATGAAAACATTTTATCTCTATGGAAATACAATGCAGAGACTGATTCAGAGACTCTTGGCTGTAGCTTTGTCTGCCAAGAATGAATCCTGTGATTTATAAGGCATTTTTCTATGTGTTTTTGCTAGCTCTAAAATGAGAATCCTAATATCAGTCATGTATAACATAAAATTACTGTGAGAGTTGGATGTATGACAAAATACAAATGTAAGAATTTTAGAAAACCGTAAGAGGAATGGTATTAACCTTAACCTGGAACCTCATACCCACAAGGAACAGACACAGTACCCAACATATAGGCCAATTCATGTCCTTCCTGTAGCACCTCACAGCTAAACTAATGTATTTAGAAAGTCATTGAACTTGCAAATATTGCAATATGTCTAAACAGCTCTGCTCCAATGAACAAATTTTATATGAAGGCCTTTCAAGGATAAACTTTAAGAGGTAACCCCATAATATAAATTAGCAGAAAAAAGCAGCATTAAGTTTCAAAGGTCTTTGAATAATTATCCAATATATTTATACACATACAAATTATTTTGGGGGAAAACAGTGGGGGGGGGGAGGGAGCTTGGCATATATCTTTTGGAAAAGCAAAATATTTCATGGCTGTAGGTTTACTCTGTAGCTCAAGGAACTGGAAGAACATTATCATGCCTGATGAAACAGTACCTCTCCTGCTCAAACAAATGTAAATCAAAATGCAAGTAAGTGGAGAGATTACTGCTTTTTAGATTAGTGTCTATTATCAATAAGCAGAGAGCTTCAAGTGCTCTAGCTAATGTGATTTCTTTTCCATTAAGGATAATTTATTGTTCTATTGTGTGAATAGTTGTCAAATCTTTATACAATGAGTCAGACAATTCTTTGCACAATATTTAGTACCTCTGTAAAAAATGAGATTTGAAATGTATTGAGCAAGGGACTACCGTTTAACATTTCTTGTCAGATAAAATGCTTGCTGCTGGAACATTTGATACAGACATAATCAGGTAGTGTCTGCATGTGGCAGAGTGCCCAGCAGCTATTTACATGTAGCTGCCATCTTGTGAATTAATCACTCTTGATTTCCATGAATTAATGCAGCTGATATGACCAAATTGGTCATGTCACCATTACTACTATGAAAAAACAGGTTCAACAAATCAAAGTATTTAATTCTGAAGCTGGCTGCACACGCATTTTTCTGGCAGTGAGTAAGATCAATGGGATGTGTTAGTGTGTCTGTGAAGGTGATGCAGTGAGGGTGGGCGAACCACAGAGATGCAATAGAAGCACATAGCAGACCATGACAGCAGCTCTGGCTAACACTTGGTAAGAATGGTCCAGGCAAGAGGTGCTAGAGTCAGGGAGATAGAGAATGAGTAACAGACTGTTATCCCAGAAGGCTGGTTGAGAATTAGAAATACATAATGCAGAGATTCTAGCATGATCCATTACAGAGCTCACATTTTGGGTTAAACTTCTGAGTCAAAAGCACAAGTATCATGAGTAAGGCAAACCACAGTCTTATAAGAAATGTACATGGCTTGATACCATGGTATAGATCCATGAATAGAAAACACAAGTTTGGAGGCTAATTAGCAGCCCTAAGAATGGGACAGGAGTTTCATGTATTTCAAGGAATAACATAGAGAAAAATTGACCTGATGCATCAAAATCTGAACTATGTGCAATGGCTTCTAACATAATCCTGAACTAAGAAAGAGATTTTCCCAGGAGTCCAAGGTTAGATGAGTAAATCTAGATGTAAGACCTAAGAAGACATAGGGAACCAGGCAAGATATGCACAATGTTGAAGATGCTCTAGCAGAAGTTTGCTGACAGATGTTTAACATTTATAACATTTCTGGTGTAAACACTTCCCTCATGACTGATTTCCCATTAAGATCATGTCATCAACTTGCTCACAAAATTCCTGAAACTATGAACAATCGGTTCTTGTGATCCAGTAAATCTAGTTCCACACTTAACCATGGATGAGTCTTTAATAGAGTAAACTTAACAATTTATTAAACTTTAAAAAATAAATTCTTGTGCTTAACCTATTTTGACATATCATATATACTATAAACCCAAATTCTGTTCTCCTTTCTTTGAAAGTAAAGTTGGTGCTGCTTTCCTTTTATCTAGTCTGGCGTTAGTATGTGGTTGACCTAACTTGGGGTCTGGAATGTGATAAACATTTAATAAACCACTGGTAAAATGTGTTGTTTTTTTTTAACTTGGGTCTCTAATAACATGCAACTCATCTCTAAATAACATACAACTATTCATAATTTATTCTGGGTATAGAAATATGTACATTTTTTTCACATAGACAAGCCATCCTGTTTATCAAGTTTTCATATTAGAATAAATAAAAGATAAAGTTTATTTTTATCTCCTTCACTCTCCTTCCTAGCATAAAAACTGAAAGTAGTCTTCCATTTTTTACATTTTCAAAGCATTGCACTTTCAATTTTATTATAACCTCACTGTTTTAGAGCTGTGCAGGCCTGTCTTTTTTTTTCTCCAGGGTCCCCTTACTTTTTGGAGAGCAGTTTCTGTATCTTATTGCCTCTGGGATCTCAAGCCTCAGCTTTTATTGGGGAGCCTCATACATGGTGCGTACTAAATAGCTTTGTCAAATTGACGTATAACTGCATGTGTACTACATTCTCTAACCAATAAAAAATATATATAAAATGAGTAAATGTGGTTGTCCGGTGAATGTGCATTATTGTCTTAGAATTTCCACTGCTTCAAATTATATTAATTTGATGGTGGTGTTCATACTCTGCTTGAAACATTTCTAACAGTTACATATCTAGGAAGTAAGCTTCCATCAAATTAATCTAAAGTTTTCAGGTAAGTTATTTAAGGAAATTGCCTAAGAAAAACTTACTGAGATAAACTTGAAAATTATGACAAAGTGTTAGGTGGACTTACATTTGTATAAAGTTGGAACAGGGATTCAGTGAGAATCTGTTACAGTGGAGACTCACTGAGATGATCAAATCAACGTTACCAAAAGAATACAGGTCAGCAGCAAGAGGGAAACTCTGGCCTTCATAGTCTTTCAGTAGCTCCACACACTATCTCTGATAATGTTATTGGACTTTTGGTTACAGATTGATATAACCTCTCACTTAGCAAAGTACCTTCCTGTTATAAATCAGGACATTCTTTAAAGTCTAATTCTTCACATTGGTCATTTTCACATAGCTCTTTCAACTTAGGCTGAATAGAAGAGTCAATATCTACATATTGGAAATGACATTTTCCCTGAAGAGGTGATGATGGAAGAAGAGGATGTAAAGGAACATTCGATCTTACAATTCTATACTTATTTCATAAAAGGTTAGATCAACATTTAGATCTTGAAGTTCTAGAGTTCAATTTTAATTTAAGCATTCTTTTTCAGTGACCTTTCCCTTTTACCACAAAAACACAGTGTTCAGTTTGACACTTTTGTTCTTCAAAATCTACCTGCCTCTTTGACTTTTAAGAGAGATTCTGTTATAAGGCAGTCATTTCTTTTTTTTTTTTTTTTCTTTGAGAGCTTTTCCATTGTCTTTATTGGAGTAGGCATTATTCGGCCTCAGGCAAGAACGTCCTAAGAGCAGTGTTTAAGGGAGTTAGATTATCAATGAAGAGAAAAGAGAATGGCACCTTGTCAGTGATAGGTCTACCACCTCACACTCCCTACTCCTTTCAAAGCCTGTCAGGTACCATCAGCCTGTTAAGCATACATTCTGATAAAAATAGATGTTAATTTTAACTAACACATATTCATTTCTCTAAGGGGTGGAGATGAGTGACAAATTACTCAGTAATAGTTACAGCATGTATATTAAATTTGTGTTTTCAAAGGTATTGGGAATTTTCAGCAATAAAATACACCATTAATTCTAAGGCAGACTGATTGGAAAATGTGAGTCCTTCAATGCAACTACTATCGGTATACTTAATTAATACCTAGTCTAATAATGGTAATTCAGTGTTATAGTTTGGGTTATCATAATGTGTTTTTCAAATGACCTCTGCATGAAATACCATAAAATTTAAAAAAAATTCAAGAGTTTTACCAACAATATTAATATTTGAGTATGAAAATGATACAAGATGATACTGGAAAAAAATCACAATAAATATGATTTTCATGACAGATGCTTTCAAGGAAAAGCTATAACAAAGCCATGTGCCTCTGATGCCAAAATAAATTTATTCATCTGAACCAATCATATCCCCTGACTAGTTTTCTTTAATTTGGGAGAATGCTGATTGGCCAAAACGAAGCAAAAAAAACTACATAGCATTTTTCCTATGATGATGATTTTCTAGTAGTCTGTAAACATTCTTTCTCTCAGTCTTCCTCTCCTTTTCTTCCCTCCCTTTAACAAATATTTAATCAACACCTAATGTGTTTTAGGCATTATGTTAAATACCTAGGATTTAAAAATACAGCTCAGTACCTGGCCTTATGACTCTACTATGAAGTTGAGATGGGATTGGGAGATCTCTTTTAAAATAAAATGTACTTGATTAAAATAATTACTTATATTAAAACCTCATTATAAGGATTTGAAGAGGAACAGTGGGGAAGTGAAGAATTCTGCATGTGAAATTGGAGGAAGCTCTATAATGGTGTCATCACTAATGTGTTCTGAGAGGTATATGGGAATATTCTTTCTCACCAGCCTTCGGTCGCATCGGGACTTGGCTGGGGCTTTAGCTCTCCCCACTTTACTCACTCCCTTACACACACAGAAATCCCACAATTGCCTGAAACGCGCTTCTCCCCTGCAGCAACTTAACTACTGCCCATATTTATTTTTTATTTATTTATTTTTTAAATATATTTTAATTGATTTCAGAGAGGAAGAGAGAGACAGACACATCACTGATGAGAGAGAATCATTGATCAGCTGCCTCCTGCACACCCTTTACTGGGGATCAAGCCCGCAACCCTGGCACTTGCACTTGATTGGAATGGAACCCAGGACCCTTCAGTCTGCAGACCAACGCTCTATCCACTGAGCCAAATAGTCTATAGTCAAAGGTGCAGTTCAATTCTAATTAAGAGTTCTTTAAAGCTCTCAGAAAATGCTGACTCCATCTCTATAGTTTCCTCTTAGATATAGCCAATACAATATCACACTAGTTTTCTAGTTGTTTATCTCATCAATTAGACAAGAAACTGAGCACATGGTGTATTTTCATGGAGTCTCTTGGTTCTCCCAACAGGAAGTTTAGTACTTGATAACTACATGCAACTAGTTTTCTTTTTCCTGAGAATTTGACAGATTCGTAATAATTTCTACTGATTCATTCCCTGCTCCCAATCATTATCACACATGTTCTGACATTTTATTTTAGGCATAAGTAATAAAATTTCCAACCAATTAAAGAGTTCTCTCTCTCTCTCTCTCTCTCTCTCTCTCTCTCTCTCTCTCTCTTTGCATAAGAAGATATACAAAGAAAAAAGATAGAAACACACTGGTTGTTATATTGCCAATCAAGAGTATAGTCTTGGTCATTTGTATTTGAAATGCCTTAAAAAACATTTTAGTGGAATTCATTCTCAGTGATAATAGAGCTTGTTTTGAATTTAATAGGATTCTTTGAGAATAAAATGTTAAAGTCAGTCTGAAAGAAAGGTGATTCATACACAGAAAATACTGTTTGTATATAGTCATTAGACATCCTGTGTGCTTACTGGTTTGCCGAAGGACACGGAAAATGTCCCCTTTCTGATGTATTTTCAATTTTTTATTTCAGCTTTTAATCAATGTCTTTCTAAAGTACAGGGAAGAAAAATTATGAAGGATGTTTAAAAGGATGAAAAAATTGACTTCAGGTCTCTTCCTCTCCTAAAGTTGCAAGTCTTTAATGATCTTGTTTTAAAATAGATGCACATATATTCTGCTAGGAAAAAAACATGACATTTTGATATTATGTCCTTCCCACAGCTATTTATTTCCCTAAGGAGAAAGTAAAAAGATTTTTGGACTTCAGGGGTCGGTTTATTATAGTGCCTTTATCTCCCCCTCCTTCCTTCTGCCTACACTGAACACAAAGGCATTACCTCAGAAGTTTAGGAGGAAAATGACATTTCCTCTGGGTTGTCCTTGAGCTAACAGCTGCAGACTTCTGATTTTCAAGATAACTCAGACAGCAGCACATGTAAGAAAACAGGTCCTGCCCTCACTTAAAAGTTCAAAGGCTGTGGTAGAAAATGTGCCTGTTATCAAGTGGTTTCTGAGCATGCGGAACCTATGCTGAGCTAACAAGGTTAAAGGTTGGCAAATATTAGGAGGTTAGGGTGAAAAGACTCAATAAAGATCTACCATAAAAGCTGCACCAGAGAGATGATCTAGGGAAGGTCAAAGAACAGAAGACTTGATCAGCATGAAACATACACAGTGATCCCAAATAAAAAAGAGAGAGGAATTGCTGAATGAGATGTCAGTTGATTTTCCCCCTCAAGGTGTTAAAATGTAGGTATATTAATGGAAATAACATATTTTTAAAGCCATGTAACAATTACCAATGTGAGTTCAATTTGTGTATGATTAAGGTCTGTTTTGCACTAAGAAAAACCATCAGGAAAGTGCAGCATCTTTAACATGGAACCCAGTTCTTAGGGCTGCCTTTTGAAGTTCCCTCATTATTGCTTGTCTTTCACTGCCTAGACAATATTACCCCTGAAACATAAAAAATAAACCTACACATCAATTTGTACTATGTCACCTAATAACATATTTTCAGCTTAATAAAGAGGTACTCATTTACTGTAGCCCTCCAGGCACACTAATTACTTTATCATGTTGCTGTAAACGATATTAAACAAGCATATTTTTAATCCTCCTCCCACATTAGAGAAACTAAGCCCTGTGGAGCATTGAGGGAGGCCAAAATAGTTCTTCAGATGGCTTTCAAAGTGACCTCTCTAAAATTACATTTCTAACTACATTATTGTTAATGATACCTTCTATCCTCACTTTTTTCTAAATTCAAAATTCTAACAAATTTTATTTTAGACCTATAAAAGCAGGGCCAAATCATTCATAAAAAGGTTAAATGAGTAGGAATAATTAGGGCATATTAGTAACTAATATTAATGTGCTATTAGTTAACAGTAAATAAGACAGCATGGTACTGTTAAAGAAAGAAAGAGGTTAATAGGTTAGAGTATGAAGCTGACCTTTTCACATATGGAAACTTAGTATAAGACAGGCTTAGCCTAGAAAAATCAGTAAATCAAGTTTGAACCACTTAACTAATGGTTCTGGTAACACTGGTTTTACACATAGAAGAGATAACATTGGATTCATATCTTATTAAATATATATCAAATAGATTAAAGATTTCTATGTAAAAATCAAAAGTTTTGGAAGAAAATATATGCAGACATATTTATGACATAAAAGTAGGAAATAATTTCTGAAACAACATGCAAAAATGCCAAACCATAAACAAAATAATGGATAAATGTGCCTACATTAATTTTTTAAAAAAGATAAACTTCAGAAACAATCTACAGATTTGGGTAAGGTTTTATTTGTGCAACACACATATCTGATGAAATACTATTTTTCAGCCTAGAAATCAGTGTACAGAGATGAAATAAAAAAGAAATATAAGTAATTAATATTATTTGGCATTTCTCAGAAGAGTAATTGCAAATGGCCAATAAACATATGAAAAGAAATTAAATCTCATTAGTAATCACAAAAATACAATTTTAAACTAAAATGAGATACAATTTCTCACATTTCAGGTTGGAAACATTCTAAAGCACAAAATACCAAATGTTATAAAGATGCAAAGCAACTAACAACTCTCATACTCTCTAAAGAGGTTGTAAATTGGTCAGATCACCATATAGAAAACATTTTTGCAGGATCTAATAAACTTAGAAAGACATATCCTCTATATTCTAGCAAGTCCTCTTTAAATTTCCATGCTAGACAAATTCTTACACATAAATTCAAGGAGAAATATACAAGAATGTTTACCAAAGTGTTATATTTAAGAGCCAAAAAAGGGGGAAAACAGAAACCTACATCAAAGAAGAATGGGCACATAATTTGAGGTATATCTATATATCAAAAGAGTACTAAACAGGTAAAAAGAACTAAAATATGTATAAACATGGATAAATTATGTCTACATTAAAAGTAAAATAACATTTATCAAAATTGGGGAGGAGTGTCATAGAATGAGATATAAAATATAATAAAAATCCTATCTAATAAAAGAGTAATATGCAACTTGACCATCACAAGATGGCTTCCCCCATGTGATCAAAGATGGCCACCACAAGATGGCCAGCAAGGGAAGGTAGTTGGGAGGGACCCAGACCTGCCAGGGAGGGAAGTAGGGGGGGACCCAGGTCTGTAGGGGAGAACAGTTGGGGGGCTCAGACCTGCAGGGGAGGACAGTTGGAGGGGATCATCTTGACAGGACAGGGGGAGGGCAGTTAGGGGCAATCAGACCAGCACAGGAGCAATTAGGCATTGATCAGGCTGGCAGGGGAGTGGTTAGGGGCAATCGGCAGTCCTGGATTGTGGGCCTAAATGGGCAGTAGGACATCCCACAAGGGTTCCCATATTGGAAAGGGTGCAGGTTGAGCTGAGGGACACCCTCCCACCCCCGACTCCCACTCCATGCACAAATTTCATGCACCAGGCCTCTAGTACATTTCATAATCACAAAAGAATTCTATATGTTATTTATGTATATCTACATACCAGAGGCCTGATGCATGAATATCCTGAAAGGGTAGGCCCTTGCAACTGTGGCCCTCACAGACTTGGCTTCATCCAGAAGGTCCTCTGGATGGTCATTCCACTGTTTGGATATTTGGTTGATTTGCATATTATTCTTTTATTATCATATCTAATAAAAGAGTAATATGCAAATTAGGCATCACCCCATGGCCTCTACTTTGGCCACAAGATGGAGGTCCCCATAGCCACAAGATGACGGTGCCCAGTCTGGCTCAGCACCGCCACTGAAGTGTCAGGCCTGTTAGCCAGGCAGGTAGTTGGGGAGACGGGGGGCCCAAGGGGCAGAACAGGCAATCAGAGGGGGTTGTGGGTGCTCTTCCCAGGCCAGAGGCCTTCACCAGAGGGCTCAGGCATGGGGGAACCCGTGATTGGAGGGAGCAGGGGCAGAGCTGGTGATCAGAGGGGTAGGAGGGTGACCTACCCAGGCATAAGGCTGGGCCAGAGGCCTCAGGCCTGGGCAGGGGCAAGGCCGGAGATCACAGGAACCTGGGCTCCACAGTGCCAGCGATCCGAGGGCAAGGGTGGAGCCTGCAATCTCAGGGGTCTGGGCACTGGTGGAGCCACCAAAGCAGGGGTCTGGAGGATCCCTTCCTAGACTTGCAACCTTGGCCAGAGGCTGCCAGTGGGACAAGGCCAGAGCTGGCGATGACAGGGGGCAGGATCAGAGCCAGTGATCGCAGAGGCCTGGGCTCTATGAAGCCGGCGATCAGAGGGGTTTGGGGGTCCCCTGCCCAGGCGTGCATCGTTGGCCAGAGGCTGCAAGCCTGGGCAGGGGTGGAGCTGAGATTGGAGGGACAGGGGTGGAGCCAGTGATTGGAGTGAACTACAGAGGAAACACCTTTTCTTACTGCTCATTGGCTAAGCTCCCCGTATGCCACTGGTAATATTCTTAGTAACTTGGGTAATAAGAATGCCTAAAGGCAATCTAGGATTTTCCACCACACTCCTAGAGGTCCACTGCTGGAGGGCTAAGAAATGTCCTATCCTGCCCTAGCTAGTTTGGCTCAGTGTATAATGCCTCAGCCTGCTGACTGCAAGTTCTGGGTTCAATTCTGACCAAGGGCATATACCTAGGTTGAAGGCTCCTCCCTGGCCAGGGCCCATGTCAGGGTGTATGCAGGAGGCAACTAATCAAATCCTGCCCTAGCTAGTTTGGCTTAGTGTATAATGCCTCAGCCTGCTGACTGCAAGTTCTGGGTTCAATTCTGACCAAGGGCATATACCTAGGTTGAAGGCTCCTCCCTGGCCAGGGCCCATGTCAGGGTGTATGCAGGAGGCAACTAATCAAAGTGTTCCTCTCACTTTGATGTTTCTCTCTGCTTTTCCCTTCTCTTCCACATTCTCTAAAAAAAATCAGTGGAAACATATCTTCAGGTGAGGAGAAAGAAAGAAAGAAAGAAAGAAAGAAAGAAAGAAAGAAAGAAAGAAAGAAAGAAAGAAAGAAAGAAAGAAAGAAAGAAAGAAAGAAAGAAAGAAAGAAAGAAAGAAAGGTCATATCGTATGAAAGACACATCTTGAAAATGCCTAAAGAAAGTTGTCATTTCTTCATGGTGAAGGGACTGGAGTCCGTGTTGATGACAACACCTTGGTGGCTGCAGTGGGTGGCAGTGGCTCAGCAGTGGTGTGATGGGGCTGGTGGCTTCCCTGGATTAGCCTGGTCGCCTCCCACAGAGAAAGGCCAGACTGAGGCTTAGACCCACTCCCCAAGGGGATTAGGGAGCGGGCCTAAGCCATCAGTAGGAAACCCCCTGAGGGCTCTCAATATGTGAGAGGATGCAGGTTGGGCTGAGGATTCCCGCCACCACCCCCCCCCCCCCGCACAAATTTCATGCATCTGGCTCCTAGTCTATAATAATAAAAGGGTAATATGCAAACTGGTCAGGATATTCTCACATAATGACCAAACAGAAGGCTGTGTGGGGCGACTAGGCTGCAGGGAAGTTAGTGAGGGATGACCAAACGACTGAAGAGCAGGCTGCATGGAGTGACTAGGCTGGCAGGGGGGTTAGTGTGGGATGACCAAACAACTGAACAGCAGGCTGTGTGGGACGACCAGGCCTGCAGTGGGGGTGGGGGAGGGCAGTGAGGATGACCAAGCCAGCAGTATGGACAGTTGCAGGCAACTAGGCCAGCAGGTAGGGGCAGTAGGGGGCACCAGGCAGCAAGAGGGATGACCTGGCTGGCAGTGGGGGCAGTGAGGAGCAACCAGGCCATCAGGAGGGAAAGTTAGGGGCCATCTGGCTGGCAGGCAGAGGCGATTAGGGGTGATCAGGCTATGGGGAAGGGGCAGTTAGGGGTGATCAGGCAGGCAGGCAACTGACCAGTTAGGAACTAGAGGTCCTGGATTGTGAGAGGGGTTCCAGATTGGACAGGGTGCAGGCTGGGCTGAGAAGACTCTCCCCATGCATGAATTTCATGCATTGGGCCTCTAATCTACTCTAATGAAAGTGTAATATTGAAATTAACCGTTTCTTTGGAATGCCTAAGCCATGCCTACCAGCCAAAGCCACGCTCACCAGCCTATCAGAGTGGCTGTATGCAAATTAATCCAGCCAAGATGGAGGCCGGCAGCCAGAGAGAGCAATGGCAGGTGAGGCGTGGGCAGCGGTGGGTGGTGGCAGGTGTTTCACAGGCAGTGGTGATGGGTCCAAGGTGCGCAGGGCAGCTCCAGGTAGAAGAGCAGTGGGGTTGGGGTGGAGAACAGGCTTGGTTGAGTGGGGTGCTTAAGCCCTGTGGACTGCCTCTGCGGTTGCAGCAGAGTAGGGACCATATGCTGGGAGAGGCAGCCGGGTGAGCAGCACAGAAGGCAGGGAGATTTGCAAACTGTTGCTGCCACATGGCAGCTCCATTTGATCCATTACATTGAATGAGGCCGGTGCATGCCTCATCTGCTACAGGGTGCTGCCACGCGTTAGCCCGGCCACCGCCTGCCAAATGGGGCAGTGGGGCTGGCAGTGTCTGCCAGCCTTAGGGGTGCAGCCTGGGCCTGGGGACCAGGAGGAAGTGAGGGTATGGAGCTGAGCTGGCCCAGACACTTAGGTGCCGCAGTTTTGCAGACCTTGGCCCTGCACCCCAGTGACTGTGAGCCCCGTGTCGGCTGGCACTCCTGCCTCTGGGGAAGGAGGTGTTCTGGGACCTGGCCTGTGGGGGAGGGCAGTTGTGAGGGGCCCAGGCCTGCAGAGGAAGGCAGTTGGGGGTATCCAGGCCTGAAGGGGAGGACAGTTGGGGGGGACCAGGCTGGCCAGGGTAGACAGTTGGGAGTGACCAGGTTGGCAGAGGAGGGCTGTTGGTGGGGATCCAGGCCTGCAAGGGAGGACAGTTGGGAGGGACCCAGGCCTGTAGCTGAGGGCAGCCGGGATGGACCCAGGCCTGCTGGGGAGGACAGTTGTGGGGGACTCAGGCCTGCAGGGGAGGACAGTTGCAGGGGAGGGAGCATCTTGGCATGGGGAGGGCAGTTAGGGGCAATCAGGCCAGCACAGGGGCAGTTAGGTGTTTATCAGGCTGGCAGAGGAGTGGTTAGGGGCAATCGGCAGGTGAGAAGTTGGGAGCCAGCAGTCCTGGATTATGAAAGGGACATCTGACTGCCCATTTAGACCCAATCCCACTGGTCCCTGATTGGAAAGGGTGCAGGTTGTTCTGAGGGACACTACCACCAACCCCCACCCCCACTTCATGCACAAATTTTGTGTACCGGGCCTCTAGTTATAGATATAAAAGGCTAAGCAACTGGCTGATAGGTATGACATGCATTGAACACTAGGGGGTAGACAATGCAGGAGCTACTGAGTGACAGCAACTTTGTAGAGTGCCCTCTCACACCCTGGGACCCCTCGGGAGATGTCAGATTGCCAGTTTTGGCCTGATCTCTGCAGGCCAGGCTGAGAGCCCCCACCTGCCAGAGGGACCCCACTCATTCCACAAATTTCCTTCAAGTCCCAGTGATGCCCCAGGTGTGGCTGGTCTGGGAGGGACCAGGGGAAGATTGCTCCACGACATGTTCAGGCGGTCTCACACAGTCCCGCCCTGCTGGCCACCTTCTAATTAATTTCCTTTAAAAGAACATGAGTCTGTGTTCTGGGCCTCTAGTGTATAAATAAAATTGCATGAGAATAAGATCTAGAACCTTCAGAATGATGGTATTCCTGGGCAATAATGGAGAGTAAGGGAAAAGGTAGAAGATTTCAAAAATTTTAAACCATTTCCTATGTTTTTTTTCTAAAGGATCTCAAGAAAACACAGCAAAGTGTTTTATTATGTGTGATGGGACCTTTGAATGTCTATTCCACTATTTCTAAGCTTTTTATACTAAAATATTATGTTAATTTTAAAATTTAGTAACAGCAACAACAACATCCGATATAATAAAAGGGAAACATGAAAATTAACCATCACTCCATCACACCCACCAGCCAATGAGCAGTGAGTATGCAAATTAACCCAACTAAGATGGCAGTGGCCATGGAGCTGGAGTGAGCAGGAGGCTTGGTTGACCCCAGCTATGGAGGAAGCCATGCTTTCTGTTTGCCCTGGCCAGCCTTGGGCTCTGCTCAATGTTACAAAGTTTCAATTATAGAAGACTAGGGGCCCGGTGCACAAAAATTTGTGCACTTGGGAGGTCCCTAAGCCCAGCCTGTGCCCTCTTGCAGTCTGGGACCCCTCAGGGGATGTCCACCTGCTGGCATGCCTAACTAGCCTGGGTGAGGGGCTGATGGCTCTTTGCAGGCTAGCCAAGCCCCCAGTGTGGATCATCACCCCATTAGGTTGTGGCCAGCCTGGATGAGGGGCTGAGGGCTGTTTGCAGGCTGCCCACAGTCCCTTCAGGGTTCGAGTCCCTACTGGGGTACCTGGCAAGCCTGGGTGACTGGCTGAAGGCCGTTTTCAGGCTGCCACAGTCCCTTCAGGGCTCAGGTCCCTACTGGGGTACCTGGCCAGCCTGAGTGACTGGCTGAGGGCTGTTTTCAGGCTGCCCACAGTCCCTTCAGGGCTCAGGTCCCTACTGGGGTACCTGGCCAGCCTCGGTGAGGGGCTGAGGGCCATTTTCAGGCTTCCAGGCTGCCCACAGCTCCCATTGACCCAATGTCCCAGCAAGGCTGGCTGGAAGCAGGTTTCTGGGGTTTATTTATCTTCTATAATTGATATACTCTTGCTTTAAGTCAAGGTCTAGGCAGGTAACAAAACCTCCTGTTGGCTTCAGCTCCGTGGCTTCTATAATTAAAACAATGTTGCCTTAGTAGATTCTTAGCCAGCCTAGGCAGGCAGTTTCCTCCATTGCTGGTGCAACAGAAGCCTCTTGTTTGCTTCAGCTCTGTGGCTTCTATAATTGCAACTATGTTGACTTGAGCAGAGAGAGGCCCAGCTGGCATAGGCAGACAGTTTACTCCTGGTGCAATGGAAGCCTGCTGTTTACCCTAGCTCTGTGACTGCCAGCCTCTATCTTGGCTGGGTTAATTTGCATACAGCTGCTGTGATTGACTGGTGGGCGTGGCTTATGCATCCCAGAGAAACGGTCAATTTCAATATTACTCTTTTATTAGATTAGATAGACATTCTATGATTAGCTGTTTACAAGTTGTAAAAAGTTATGATATTTATATGCATTCCAGAGTTTTAAAACATCAAATCTTTCATGTAACCTATACTAAATATATTTGAACTAGAGGCCTGGTCCATGAAATTCTTGCATGGGGGGGTGGGTTTCCCTCAGCCTAGCCTGCACCCTCTCCAGTGTGAGACATTCCTCTCACAATCCAGGACTGCTGGCTCCCAATTGCTTGCCTGCCTGCCTGCCTGCCTGACTGCCCCTAACCACTTCTGCCTGCCTGTGTGATCACCTCCCTAACCACTCCCTCCCTGCCAGCCTGATTGATGCCTAACTCTCCACTGCTGCCCCACTGCTGCCCCATTGCCCCTAACTGTCCTCTCTTGCAAGCCTGGTTGCCCCTAACTGCCCTCCCCTACTGGCCTGGTCCCTCCCAACTGCTCTCCCCTGCCGGCTATCTTGTGGTAACCATCTTGTGTCCTCGGGAAGAAGCCATCTTGTGTGTTGGAGTGATGGTCAATTTGCATATTACTCTTTTATTAGATAGGATTTCTTCTTACTTTAATGATGCAAAGCTTTTACTGAGATTTCTTGTGGGCTATTTTCACTCTCAATTGTATCATCTGACTTTGTGAAAAACATAGGTATCATAAAAAATAGCTAGCAATTTGAGTTTTATAAGAAACTCCAATATTTGTCTAAATATTCTAGCAAAGTGAAAATGTATCTAATTAAAAGAAAGAATTTATGAGATTTTTTTTACATATTATAATCAATTTAACCTACTAGGAATGATGATATTAACATTTCAGTATGTTTCTTTTCCTCATATAGTGACATTTCATTCAATTCAAGAAATATTAATGGAATGGGGAACTTCAAAGTAGCTAGTGATTTAACATATACAGCTAAATTTATTCCAATCCCAACTCTCACTAAAACAACTATGAAGAGATTCCTCTAAAATTGCATTAACTCGTAAAAAAAAAACAAAGGGAGAATATGAAAGAAAGCAGTAACAAGCAAATTTTGGAAACTTGCAAGAAGATCCTAATATATAAAAATCCTGGATCATAATGACCAATAAGGATCAAAGCTTGACTAACCAGAAGTCAGTCCTACAGTCAGTGCTGTGTTGCCGTGGCTGCTTCTGCTGTAGGTGTGGTGACCCAGAACTGACTGGTGAAGCGACTGTGAATCAGGACCAGAGTGAGGCCTGAAGGGAGAAGCAGGGACTGATCCACTGCCTCTGTGGCAGCTTTTGATCAGCACTTGCTTCTCTCTTTCTCTCCTAGTCTGGCCAGCAGTCGTGCCTCCATTTCCCTCCAGGTCTCCACCCAGGGCTGTTGATTAGCCCTGACTTTCTTATCAGGCCTCGTTGATAGGCCCAAAGATGCTGACTGGCATAGAAACTGACCAATCAGAACTAAATCGGGGTGAGGTGTGAGGAGCCAATGGCTGTCTAGGAGGAGGAGCTTTTGACTGGCATTGAAACCAAATTGGCCTGCAGGAGAGGGCAATTGGGGGCAAGATCAGGTCAGCAGGGGAGGGCAGTTGGAGGCAACCAGGCCAGGAGGAGAGGGCAGTTAAGGGCAATCACACAGGCAGGCAGATGAGTGGTTAGGAGCCAGCAGTCCCAGATTGGGAGAGGGGTCTCCGACTGCCTCCCTCTGCGCAGTATTAATCCCAGAGCCCCAGAAAGCTGGGCAGGGCCTCCCTGTGAGTGGGGATTAATTGTGGAGCTCAGGCCAGGTGGGATCAGGGAGTCCCTAATTGGAGAGGGTGTAGGCTAAGCTGAGGAAAACCCACCTCCATGAACGAATTTCATGCACCAGCCCACTAGTAGGGAATAACAACTAACTTTGCAGGCCCAAGGAAGTTTAATCCAAAACCAATAGTGGAGAAAGCTGAGATCTAACTCAGTTTAAAATCTTCAAAAACCTAAAGAATGAAGTGGAGGGCTAAAAGAAAGATGATAGGTTAAAAAATGTTTGTGGAAGAGATTCTTACACCCTATTTTCTTTACTTTATTGAGCTCCACGGTAGATGGTTGGATGCTTGTCCTCTGAAGATAATAAAAGAGAAGAGCTTTTATTTGAGGACACAGGGCTACATAGTTGTATGTGTAGGTACAATATCAAAAAGAAAGGTTTAAGTTGTATATATTCTAACTGTTGAATGAATGTTAAAGCACCACAGTTTTCTTCCTTGACTTGGATTCCCAGAATGCTGCCAAATGTTGTACTATATGCCTAGTATTGGAGATATCTGACTAACTCAAGAAGACCCAAAGATGTTAATATTGTGATATATTAAAAAATGGTCCAAGTGATGTCACACTCACTAAAACTGAAATGTCAGAAGAGCCCTTTAAATGCTCAGAGTTTGTAATGAACTTTTGAGTTCCCTGCAGGTGAACATGAGTGGACAGTCAAGACTCCTCTAATATGAATACCAGAAACTAAAACAATAGGCAAAATCAAGAGAAACTATTATTTGTGGAGAAAAAAATTATATATGTATGTGTGTTATATATATGTATATAGATGTATATATATGTAAATGTATATGTATATATGTAATTTTATGTGTAATGCATATTTATGTATAAGCTTACATACTTATATGTATACTAGAGGCCCGTGCATGAAATCCGTGCATGGGGGGGTCTCCTCAGCCCAGCCTGCACCCTCTTGAATCCGGGACCCCTCGGGAAATGTCCAACTGCCTGCCGGTTTAGGTTGAGAATCGGGCCTAAACCAGGAGTCAGACATCCTTCTCACAATCAGGGACCACTGGCTCCTAACTGTTCACCTGTCTGCCTATTGATCACCCCTAATTGCTGTCCTGCTGACCTGGTCACTCTCAACTGTCCCCCTTCGCTGGCCTGGTTGCCCCCAACCGTTCCCACCACACCAGCCTGGTCGCCCCTCACTGCCCCCTGCCGTCAGCCTGGTCACCTCCAACTTCCCCCCCTGCTAGCCTGGTTGCCCCATGCAACCTGCTGCTCAGTCATTTGGTTGCCCCTCACTGCCCCGCCTGCCAGCCTGGTTGCCCCACACAACCTGTTCAGTCATCTGTTCAGTTGCAATGGTCACTTAGGCATATATATACATTGATTACATATATAAAATTACCATTAATCTCCCCAGAAAGACAAAATTAGATATATCCATTACAAAGAAAAGGTGCTAAAATATTCAGAAAACAAAATGACTTTTTAGAAATTAAAACTATGATAGCAATAATGTTCATTATAAGAATTGAAAAATATAATTGAGTAGTTTCTTAGAGAGTGAGTCAGAAAATTAAAGAATGGATAAGAGGAATGTGATAGATTAAATATGGTTACCAGTATTTTGGGCACTTTTCTCATTGAAAATGCAGTCTAATTTCCCTTGAATCTGGGCTGCATATAATGACTGTTTGACAAATAGTACAGCAGAAGTGATGTAGGAAGAAAAGATGAACAGAGCTCACTGTGATCTATTTACTTTCTTTCCTAGTGGCATGTCCCTGGGGGAACAAGTGAATGCATTGTACCTGGTCTAATGTCCTGCGCTTCTAGGTCAGGGCCTACTATTATTTGCTGAGAGGAGGAGACCTCGTGTATTGAAAGCCTTCAGTAGAATGTTCTCTAAAAAAAAGATAACTTTTTTAAAAAACCAAACTTCCAAATCTATGAGGTATGGTTTCTTGGAGAATGTCACATAAACATAACTCTCTGAAATGTAAGTTGGCTAAAACTCAAAAACGATTCAGCACTCTGGGAATGAATCAGATAAAAATCAAGCCAAGATATTCATGGAGAGTACTGAATTTTAGATAAGAACAGAGCGAATCTGTTGTGTTGTTGCCTAAGACTGCTCCTATGAAGATATTTACATCTATTATTCTGTATTAGAGGTGCATTTCTGAGTCAGGAATGATTCAGAGGCATACCCTTCACTCCTCAGACCTCTCCATATACAGCGTGAGCCTTTGGATTGCGTATATTCTTGCATGATTAGTGAAGCTCAGCATTGGGTGAGATGTTTGACTTCTGTGAGTCTCAGTTAACAACTTGATCCTGTGCATTAGTTCATTGCAATGTTGTACTGGTTTTCAGGCCCAAGCCATAAGAAACAGACAGCTTGGAGCGATCTCTGCACCGTAGTGAAGGGGGTTAAAAGAGAAAAAATAAAATAAGTAATTAAGAGCATGCATATATGTAGATATAGATGAATGTAGGCAGATCTTCATCAGCTGTCATCTCCTTTTCCCTCCTGTCCCAAACCAGGTCTCAGCACAGCCAGTCTCACCAGGGGAAATTCCCAGCTGCTGAAATGACTGTTTATTGCAGGAACCTTCAAGGTTTGGGCTTCACTGGGACTAAGAATATTTTTGTCTGTGGCATCGCTGGATAGAATGCACTCCTCCCAGACTTGGGATGATCCGGGCCATGTCTGAGAGAGCCAGTGCCTCATATGCCAGCGGCTGAGGGTTTTTTTACCTGGGCTCTGACTTCTTTGCATGCACTTTGAAGTACCTGTGTGGGACCGAGCCCTGGCCTTGTCTCAGTTCAGAGAGTCCAGGTGGAGAGCCCTTGAGGATTTATTCTTACAGGATGATGTTCTCCTTGCTTCTCTTGATCTATTCTTCAAAGAGAAGCTAGAGTGATTTCAAACTAAAAAAAAAAAATTAACATGGGTAAGGGAACACCATGACATTCTTGGATTTAGCAATGGTTTGAGCACCCAAATTCAACCCTACAGAAAAAGGTCTTATTCCTGAGTGTTTAATTTCTTTTAATGCTTCTCCCTTGAGGGGGGTGATAATAATAATAAGAAAGATGGTTAGATAATTGAGGAAATAAATGTTTAACATACTAGAGAGGAGTGCACACTCATTCGGGTACTAACAGGTAAATTTTGATAAGATTCACTCGTGCATGCAATGGCCCAGAAGAAGCTGCAGAGCTTGACCAACCCTCCCATTCTGCCCCCGGGGACCCCTCCCTGCCTTTATCAAAGACTTCTCAGTCTGTGGAATTGAGAAAAACAGAGTGTTCAAACTAATCTTTGGAAATTGATTACTAAAGGGACAATTTATTTGAGAATAAAATAAAAGATTCTTGAGAAAATTTCCTGTTATCAGTATAAGTAGCCAAATAGTATTAATGATGAATTTAAGAGTGTTAATGATGAATTTATGGTATTATTGTAGCTGAATTGAATATAAATTGAAACTTTCTTATCAGTCATAGTTGTAAATGCAGTCTGAGGCACCACCTCATGAGTGAGCAAAAGGTAAGCAAGTCAAGGTTTAGAAGAGAAAGCCAATAAAAGGTTTAAGGTGATAATTTCTTCTCATACTTGCTTTAGCTAGTGTTTTTTATACTTTAAACATGGTCTGAAAAATTTAAATCATTTGTTATTGTCTATTTAAATAGAATATTTAATTTCATTTTCAATGAGAAAAGTGTGTTTAATTAAGTGAATTATCCTCTTAAAAAACCCATACCTAATTAAAACACACACACACATGTGTGTGCATACTTGTGCACATGTGCACACACAAACACACACCCCACTCTAGGGAAATATTATTATGTAAATGTGGAAGCAACTTTTATTTCAGTTAAAATCCAGAAATATTGCCTTTTAGCATAATACATTCCAGAACATCAGTTTCTCTTGAAGACTGTGTGTGAATTAGATAGAAATACTGTACTACTGTTAAATACTCCCACCCTTTTATGAGCAGGGTATAAAAATATAGCAGACTCAATAGCTATACCACTGGGGATACTGCCCTACATTTGGAATGTGAACAGGTCCCATACCGATTCACTTGTGAAAGGATATTTTTCCCTGAAATAGAATAGCAATTTGGTTACCGTGAGTGAACTTTTCCTGCAAGATGTTAGCAGAATATCTGAAAAGACAGAGAGCTGACACTCCACTGAGCTGAAGGGCGAGGTTTATGAATAAATTTGCATGTCCTTGCTGATCTGTAAGTAAGAATTTATTCTAAGACTTGCCTTTTTGCTCCCTACTTAATTGTGAAGTCGAAGACAGGAAACAGTAATCCTCACATATCTTTAACTATTGGAAGAGTCCCAAATTCTACCGAATTCTCCCAGACATACTCCAGAAATTGTAAATGACTAAGTTTATGAACATGCAACATGATTCTACCCTTATTCCCAATTATTGGCCATCAGAAGTATTGCTAGCCTGGAACACACAATGTGGCACTTATTTCAGAAATACACCTGTCCTCTTCCCTTTCCCCACAGTAATCTGACTATTTTCCCCAAACTTTCTGGCTCTCATTGACATCTGTTTGATCTTTTTTTTTTTTACTTCATTTAAGTTTTCTCACCATTAAACTAAAGCAGAAAACATAGTGTGAGTAAAAATAGTATAAACATTAAGACACATGGTAATAGATTCAAATCCTGACTACACAAATTCCTAGATATGTGACCTTGGAAAATTTACTTATAGTTCTTTGGTTATAGTCTATGCAAAATGGACATAACTATGTCCAACTTACTTGAGCTTTCTGAGAAATAAATGCAAAGGGGTATCAAAGTACCTAGCATAATGATTCACAAACAGTACATTCTCTAAAATTATTGTTTACCTACCCTTTTACTTAAGCACAAAGTAAAAACTCAGTAAATACTTGCTGACCCATCAATATGTACAAAAAATTTTGTTTAATATAGATTAAGTAGTATTTTAATTTTGGTTAAACGTATTTCATTATTACCTCCAATATCTTATCACAATTTTCATGTCAAATGATATAGCCTCCATGTGAATAAACATAGATCTGTGATTATTTAACACCCAATTAATATTTTAGAAGAAGACATTGCCACCATCACAAGCCGAGTAATAACACACACACACACACACACACACACACACCACCACCACCACCACCATCAACAACAACAACACACACACACACACACACAAATATAAATGACCAGTATTTTTTTAAAAAAACACTTAATACATTCAAGAATGATGTGCTTGCCCTTACCGGTTTGGCTCAGTGGACAGAGCATTGGTCTGCGAACTGAAGGGTCCCAGGTTCGATTCCAGTCAAGGGCTTGTACCTTGGTTGCGGGCACATCCCCAGTAGGGGGTGTGCGGAAGGCAGCTGATTGATGTTTCTTTCTCATTTATGTTTCTAACACTCTATCCCTCTCACTTCCTCTCTGTAAAAATCAATAAAATATATTTTAAACAAAGAATGATGTGCTTTCCCTGGCTGGTGCTCTCAGTAGTGAGAGCATAGACCCCACTCATCAGAGGATGACAGGTTTGGTTCGTGGTCTTTGGCATGTACCTAGGTTGCAGGTTCATTCCCTGGCCCCAGTTAGGATGAGTGCAGGAGGCAACCAATCAATGTTGCATCGATGTTTCTGTCTCTTTTTCCCTTTCTCCCCAGCCCTCTTTCCCTTTCACTCTCTAAAAATCAATGAGGAAACATCCTCAAGTGAGGATTAAAAACAACAACAAGAAGAACAATACACTTAGGGTCATAATCACTAACAATAGTCAATATAATCTTTCTTCAAGGGAATATTCTCCTCTTGGTTGTTGTCCTTATGTTTCTCAGCTAATTTCAAAAATGCAATAAAACTCTAGATAAGAAAATTAAACAATGAATCTATGTTAATTATATTAAGAAAATCAATTAAAAATAAAAATAATTCATATAGAATCAAATAGTTTAAATCACATATCATTTATGAGAAGGCAAAAGAAAGAAAATGTGGACAATTTTTACATTAACAGAAACATAGTGTTCAAGTACATACAAGCATACAAATCTAATGTCGAAAGAGAAAAAAACACATAAACACAGATTAGCAAAGTACACCACATTTCCAATTTGCTTTCTTATTTAGTGGGCTACCAGTCAATTATAGGCTACAGTTTACATCTAGCATCAGGCCAAAGGTTGTTATCTTCAGAGCTAAAATGTCTTTAGCCCTGACTGTTTCACATTCCCTCACTCACCTTTCTCTGTTTGTCATTCCGGCCCAAATTCAGGGAAATTGTAGCTGGGCATCACACCAGGAATGATAAGTTTGTGTCGTTGTAGTGTGTGCTATTTCATCTGTTTGTGGCTACATCTTTGGAACGGACATCTTGGGATGAGAACATTTATGTATGCATGCAGAAATGAATCACTTATTTGTCTTCTTTTTTATATATGTATAAGCCATTTAATACTTTTCATGCATTCACTACATATTAAGAAACAATTAATTTTAACAATTCCTTAAAATGAATTTGATATTGATATCAAAGTCTTTGATATTGATATCAATGATGGAATTGTATTAAATTTATCAAACATAGGCTATGTTGATTATGATCTTCACTGTAGTTGAAGTTTCTATCAATTTTGCAGTCTGAAATACAGAATGCCATGACAATCAACACACTGTAAAAATATTGGCATTGGTAAAGCAATACTCAATACACAGAAAGCAAACTGGCCAAGACCAAACACACAGTTGGTGTAGAAAAGGAAAATTTTGTTTTATTGCCTATGAGCCAAGAACAGATTCTGTGTGCATGGGTGTGTATGCTAGTTGGTTTTTAAGCAGTATTAATAATGGTATTTAGAGAGGAACCAAGATAGCAGCATAAGGTATATACCTAAAAGTACCTCCCACATCCACATTAAAAAATACAACTATAAAGATAAACAGCCATCCTCCAGAACCAAGGGAGTGGAAGCTTTACAACTAGAAGGCAAGAGAAGGAGTGCATTGAGACTGAGTAGAAGTTCTCAGCGCCAAAACTGAGAGGTATGGATGTGCGCGAAATGGCGGTGGCGGTGGCACCTGGGTCGGCGGCTTGTAAGGGATTACAAGCTCCAAGGTCGCAGTGAACTTGGTGCGGGCAGTCTGGCAATGGGGCAGAAGACAAGTGGCTTCTAGCAGAGCTGTTCTCAGCGATCACTGATGTGGAGCTCTGAGACTCGGGGACTCAGGGGCACACAGACACCAGGGTGCGGAGATGCCAAAATGGGGAAAAGCCACAGAGCCAGCTGAGGGGCAGTCACCATGTTCTGCCCCAGTGACTATGAGACCCCGCCCCACCCAATTTACAGCCCCACACAAGCTGTGTGCCTGTCTGCCTGCAGCCTAATTTAACAGACTGCAGCTGGGACAGAAAACACCACTTTATAAACACAGGGAAGCAGCCAAAATGCGGAGACAAAGAAACAGATCACAAATGACAGAAATGGAAGAAAGCAAACGACTGGATATAGAGTTCAAAACCATGGTTTTAAGGTTTTTCAAGAAACTTTTAGAAACCACCTATAAACTTAGCGAGACCCTCGAGGATATGAAAAAGGACCAACTAGAAATTAAGCATACACTGTCTGAAATAAAGAATATTATACAGAGATCCAACAGCAGACTAGAGAGTCACAAGAATCAAGTCAAAGATTTGAAAAATGAAAAAGCAAAAAGCACCCAACTGGAAAAGAAAAAAGAATCCATAAGTGTGAAGATAGTGTAAGGAGCATCTGGGACAACTTTAAGCATACCAACATCAGAATTATAGGGGTACCAGAAAAGAGAGAGATCAAGATATTGAAAACCTATTTGAAGAAATAATGACAGAAAACTTCCCCTACATGGTAAAAGAAATAGACTTACATGTCCAGGAAGCACAGAGAACCCCAAACAAAAGGAATTCAAGGCGAACCACACCAAGACACATCATAATTAAAATGCCATGGGCAAAAGACAAAGAGAATATTAAAAGCAGCAAGAAAAAAAACAGTTAGTTACCTACTGAGTACCCATCCAACTGTCATCTGATTTCTCAACAGAAACCATGCAGGCAAGGGAGTGGCAAGAAATATTCAAAGTGATGAATAGCAAGAACCTACAACCAAGATTACTCTACCCAGCAAAGCTATCATGTAAAATTGATGGTCAGATAAAGAGCTTCACAGACAAGAAGAAGCTAAAGTATTCCTAAATGTATTTGCCTGGCTATTCATGACACCCAATCAATGGATCAATTCAGTCTGACCCATATGGCTCAGTAGTTGAACATCGACCTATGAAACAGAAGGCAGCTGATCAATGATTCTCTCTCATCACTGATGCTTCTATCTTTCTCTCCCTCTCTGGGTTCAAATCCCAATTTCTCCCTTCGTAGCTGCATGATGTAGCAAACACTACTAAAATCTCTCTCTTTTTCTCATGTAAAATAAGCATAAGAGGAGCATTTGCCTCATAGAGTTTTTGTGTAGATTAGATGAGTCAATACATGTGAAGTACTTATAAAAGAAATGTAATATAGTAGGTGCTTAATAATTATTGGCTATTATCATGGATTGATTGGCCTTTTCCAATAAAAAACACTTCTCCTTATTCAAGTTAATTTGGTTTTCAGAGTAGTTGTAAAACAACTTCTTTCTAGACCCATAGAATATGGCATTCCATGTGAGTTGCTTTCAATCTAATAGAGAAAAAAATATTTTAAGTATTCAATGTGTACCAATCAAGAGACTGTCTATGTACATATATATTACATCAATACTCCTTTAATTCAGTAAATTAGGTGCTGTTATATCTCCCACATTACAAAGAAAATGTAACATTTTGCCAAAATGAGCCATACAACAGATCTAAGATCAATACTGTGTTCTTAACTACAACCATCAGTGAAGTTGTATTCCACTGGAAAAGATATGGCTAACAGTTCACCCGCAAAAATTTATTTTTCTAAATGATTAGACTACTTGCTCTATGGCTAATTCATTTTGCATGTTCTCTCTTATCTTCTATAATAAAAGCGAAACATGCAAATGTGACCGTTACCACCAGCCAATCAGAGCGGCTGTATGCAAATTAACCTAGCCAAGGTGGAGGCCAACAGCCAATCAGAGCGGCTGTATGCAAATTAACCCAGCCAAGATGGAGGCCAACAGCCACGGAACTAGAGCGAACCAAAGGGTTCTGTTGCAACTGTCTGCCTAGGCTGGCAGTTGGAAGTGGCACCAGGGCACCAGGGCACCAGGGCACCAGGAAGTGCGAAAGCAAGGTGGCGGGCCGGGGAGCGGGTAAGAGGTGGCAGGGGGTCGGCGGCCTGCTT
>PVJC01019943.1:0-29714 GCA_004026665.1 Murina feae | reverse complement strand
AAAAAAAAAGGGTCACTGTCCCCTAGGTCTAGGGAAAAGATTACCCTCTCAGAAGGCAATTAGTATGAGCAACAAAGAATGAACAAGACCAGTTATCCACAGAAGTAACCCATCTAAGGAGGTGATTTGGAGCAGTGTCACTGAGAGCAGGGAGCATATCTGTCTCACTCACCATTATATTCCCACTAGGGGCCCGGTATACAAAATTCATGCACAGGGGGCGGGGGGTGGGGCAGTGGGGAGCAGTCCCTCAGCCCAACCTGCACCCTCTCCAATATGAAGTTCTTGGGGACTCTCACAATCCAGGACCTCTGGTTCTTAACTGCTAACCTGCCTGCCTGCCCTAACCACTCTGCCTGCCTGATCCCCCTAAATGCTCTCCCCTGCCAGCCTGGTCACCCCTATTAACTTTCTTTTTTAATCTTATCCCCTTCACACACAACTGTATTTGACTTCCTTATTGGCTTCTTCCTCTCACACAATTTTTCTCCTTTATGTAACACTTTTCCTGCTGACTCATCATTTATAAACTTTTCTTTCCTCCTTATTCCTACTTCTGTTCCATCATCATTCTTCCCATTTTTCTACTACCCTCCTTCCCTTCCCACATTCCTTCTTTCCTTTATCTTACCCCTACCCATCCTCCCCTTTTCCTTCCTTCCCACCTTAATTTTTTTCTTTACTTCCTCCTTCTGACCCACTTTGCTCCCTCCCCCATCCCTTCCAAGGCTGCTCCCCATCCCTCAGCTGAGGCCTTAGAATGGACCCATCGCCTAGGCCTCTGCCACCTGGGAATCCATCACAGGGCACACGCACACGGAGGCTTAGGCCTCCGTGTGCGTGTGCCCCTTGCAATCGGTCCATTCCAAGGCCGCAGCCAAGGGCCAGCTGGCTGCTCCCCGCCCCTTTGGCTGCTGCCTGCGAATCCATCTGTCCTGCTGTACCCCAGTTCATGGCTTCTCCCGGGGCTGTGGCCTCCATCATGTTGGCTGGGCTAATTTGCATACAGTTGCTCTGATTGTCTGGTGGGCGTGGCTTAGGCGTCCCAAAGAAATGGTCAATTTTAATATTACACTTTTATTAGATAAGATGGCCGAGCAGTACCTGACACATAATGAGTGCTCAACAAAGCATTATAGATTGAATGGTAACCAGAAAAGGTCCTTAGGTCGGAAAGGATTGATGAGAGCTAGAAACTACTTTTTCCTATTGTAACCTAAGATAAAAGAAGGGCTGTGGTCTTCAAAGAATACATAAAAGGGAAACTACAAAATAAAAATTCTCTCACATTCTGGCCAGCATAGATCAGTGGTTGGATCGACCCAAAAACTGAAGGGCCATGGGTTCAATTCCGGTCAAGGATAAGTACCTGGGTTGCAGGTTTCCTGCCCAAATTGGGGGTGCATTGGAGAGGCAACCAATTTATATGGTTCTCTCACACTGATGTCACTCACTCTCTCTCTTCTGTCCCATCCCCCTCCCTTCCACTCTCTCTAAAATCATGAAAAAAATATCCCCCAGTGAAGATAATATATACTCGTCCTGGCCGTTTTCGCTCAGTGGATGGAGCATCGGCCTGCGGACTAAGGAGTCCCAGGTTCGATTCCGGTTAAGGGCATGTACCTTGGTTGCAGGCACGTCCCCAGTGGGCAGTGTGCAGGAGGCAGCTGACCGATGTTTCTCTCTCATTGATGTTTCTAACTCTCTATCCCTCTCCCTTCCTCTCTGTAAAGAACTACTGGAATGTATTTTAAAAATATATATATTCTCTCTCAAATATAGGGTGTCCCCAAAAAATACACACTTTAACAGCTGACAGCTCAAATTTGAAAATGAAATGTTTTAATAAACACTGACTTTATAATTATTAAAGTGTGTGTATACATTTAGGGGACATCTTATACAATTCCTGGTGCCCTAACAGACTGAGAAGCATATTTTGACAGGGTTGTTTTTTGGGTTTTTTGTTTTGTTTTGTTTTTTACTTAGAAAAAGCTATCAAGTATTTTATTATTTTATCCTACATTTTATACAAGTCATAAAAGGCCACAGCAGTTTTCAACATATAAACCCTTTAAAAGTAGAGGGCACTATGAAGGATTGACAAGTATCAAAATGAAGTCCAGTAATGAGGGTATATACTCAGTGTAGTATTTCTAAGAAATAACAAAGCAGATACCAAGTCATTAATAATTAGCTTGCAACTATTTCATTGGTTTTTATAAACCTCTTTGGAGTTTTGTTAATAGCCTAAGTGTGCCCAATTGCCATTTAAGAAGTGAAATCAGAATGAAAGAATAATAAACTTTGGAGGGTACCTTCCTAATTCTAGTCACTTATATGTCTCCAAGAAGGAAAGACTCAATTCTTTACAACCTTCCACTTCTTTCTGCCCTCAAGAGCAGGAAAGAGAGAAATGGAAGAAAAAGCTCAATATTCCAAATTCCTTCTGCTTATTTGGAGCTTTGCTTTTTAGTGGAGATTCCTTCAAAGTATATGTCAGGCCCTTAAAAAATTAGCTTTGAATTCCTAAACACTTAATATTACACCCTTCTTGAATAACAGCTTAAAAATACTGGTTTCTACTCTGTGAATATACAATCTTTAAAACTGTAACTAGTATCAACACATTTTAGGGGTTTTTTTAATTTTTTTTCTTTTTATTATTGAATTTATTGGGGTGACAGTGGTTCACAAAACCATACAGGTTTCAAGTGTACAACTCAACAAAGTATCATTTGCACACTTAATCATCTGTCTCACTCACCCATCGTCCCAAGCAAAGTCTCTTTCTGTGCCCATTCCTACCACCCCTTTGCCCACCTCCACCTACTTCCCACACCCCTTACCTTTGGCTAACATCAGTGTGTTTGTGTCTATGTGTTGTTGTGGTTTGTTGTTGTGGTTTGTTGTTATTGTTTTACATATATATTGATTTCAGAGAGGAAGGGAGAAGGAGAGATAGAAACATCAATGATTAGAGAATCATTGATTGGCTGCCTCCTACACACCCCTACTAGGGATCGAGTCCGCAACCCAGGCATGTGCCCTTGGCCGGAATCGAACCTGGAACCCTTCAGTCCACAGGCTGACACTCTATCTGAGCCAAGTTGGCTAGAGCTGTTTTTTTGTTTGTTTTTGCTTAATCCCTTCACCTTCTTTTATCCCGCTCCCCAACCCTTTCCTGACAGCTGTCAATCTGTTCCATGTATCCATGCCTCTTTTTGTATTTGATTGTCAGTTTATTTTGTTCATTAGATTCCACATATAAGTGAAACCATATGGTATTTGTCTTTCTCTGACTTGTTTATTTCATTTATCATAATAATCTCCAGGTCCCTTCCATGTTGTCACAAAAGGTAAGAAGGTGAGATTTCCTTTTTTTTTTTTTATACTGCTGAGTAATTACATTGTGTAAATGTACCACAGCTTTATCTACTGATGGGCACTTGGACTGTTTCCATATCTTAGCTATTGTAAATAGTGCTGCTATGAACATAGGGGTGTTACAGATGAAAAAATAGGAACAGAGAGGTTAAGTAATTCATCTGAAGTCTAATATCTAGTACATGGCTTAAATCTGGGTATATCTGATGCTACAGCCAAGAGCTTTCCACTATACTTCACCTTGTTTTCCTCCAGGGGTAAATTGATTTCCCAGCTAAATTTTTCTATAGAGGAGATAATGGTCCTACCTATCCACACAAACCAATTTAGGCAGTCATGTTTCTTAGAGTTATAGTTAATTGGAACTATGTCTTGATGGTCTCATGAATTCCTGTGCTTGAGACAGCCCACTAGATCTTAAACCTGGGTGAACTAGTTGAGTTTCCAGACCTACAAAGCTGTCACCAGTGAGAGCCTAAGGCATCAGCTGGTACCTATTTCTGGGACAACTCTCTTTGGAACAGCCAACCTGAGCATGATCTGTATGTGTCCCCAGCAAGTCCTCTTCAGAGATGACCAAGGAGGTACTAGGAGCCTCTACCCTTGAATTGTGACCATAATGCACAGAATTATCTTTGAAGGTAATCTAATTCTGATTTAAGTAAGAATCTATACTGATAAAAGGGTAATATGCTAATTAGACTGGGAGACCTTCCAGACATCCTTCCGGACAAAGTCATGGTGGCAGGGCCAAGGCAGAGGTGGTTAGGGGCAATAAAGCCAGGAGGGGAGGACAGTTGGAGGTGATCAGGCAGATGGGGGGCGGGGAGGAAGTTGGGGGAGAGCAGGCTGGCAAAGGGGGACAGTTGGGGGTGAGAAGGCTGGTGGGGGGGCAGTTGGGGGCAAGCAGGCCAGCAGGCAGAGTGGTTAGGGGCGATCAGGCAGGCAGGCGAGCAGTTAGGAGCCACCAGTCCCGGATTGCAAAGAGGGATGTCTGACTGCCGGCCCAGGAGAGGGTGCAGGCAGGGCTGAGGGACCACCCCCACGCTTGCATGAATTTCATGCACCGGGCCACTAGTAGAAAAGATAAAAAGGATTTGTTTGGTCTTCAGTAGCGAACAGAGACTTCCTTCTATGTTGCTCACTGCCTCTTTAGAACTTGCAGAGACGTTCCACCCTCAGGATATCAGGGGCAGCAGAGTAGAAAAGGCAAGACGATATTCAATGTTGTATTCTTGAGAGACCAGTGAAGAGAATCAGTCGGTGTTTCTAATGGAAGTAAATACCCTTAACAAACTCAGGGGAAGGAAAGTAGTACTAAAGCATACTGTCTTTCTCTCTCAGTAAGTCTCTCAAGGTGGTCTGTTTATTTTTGCTACATATATGAGAACTTTTATCAGTTAACATTTTTTTTTTGAAGCTTAGGAAAGCTGATGATTCACCCAGGTGCACAACAGCTGCTAGAAAGACCTGTGGGAAGGGCCATTGGCAAAGGCAGGCTGTGTGTGTTAAGAAGGGTCTCCCAGGAGTACCCTACATGCCAAGCCATATGTTGTCAGGATATTAATCCAATGTTTACTCTCTCAGGAACATTAAATTATATCCAAGGACTACATGAGTCCTTCCAATTCTGTTCCTTACTTCTTTGCCAGAAAGATTTGTAACCTGGAAACAAAGCCCTCTGCCTAATAGCAGCAATAATACTCAGCAAGGAATAGGAAACCAGGCTATCAATTTAAGCTTCCCTGAAAGATACTGCCCCAAAGAAGCCCCATCTAGAAAATGTAGAAACCTACTACTGACACTGTTTTCCAGAGAACACAGGCCTACATAACTCTAGTGTCCTAAGGAGGCAAAGGCTTGAACCAAAAGAGGAAAGAGGGAACACCACATCTCCACTTCTGCCCCAAATGAAACAGCTCTGGAAGTCCATAAGAGAATTCCAAAAAGAGAAGACCACCTCACTGCCACAAGAACTAAGAGCAAGGGGCATGGATATGAAATAAGGCTCCCGGGCTCCCGCTGGTGGCTTAGCTGGTTAGAGCATCATCCTGTACCTCAAAAAGGTTGTGAGTTTGATTCCCAGTCAGGGCACACCCCTAGATTACAGGTTTAATCCCTGGTCAGGGTGTGTACTGGAGGCAACTAATCGATGTTTCTTTCTTTCTCTCTTTCTCTTTCTCTCTCTCTCTCTCTCTCTCTCTCTCTCTCTCTCTCTCTCTCTCTCTCTCTCATCAATAAACATAACCTCAGGAGAGAATTAGAAAAAAGTGACACTACCTGGATTAGTCACTGCTCTACCATGACTAGTATTGTATGGCCCTAAGTCTTTTAGACTCTTCAAACCTCAATTTTTTACCTCCATGAAATATATTAGATGTTGTAAGGACCAGGCTAAATAATGTATCTGAAAGCCTTTGAAAACAGTAAATAATACTGAACATACTTTAGGCCTGATTATTATTCAAAAGACTGCCAGGTGAAAAGCCCTAAGACACTTCTGGAGAGCACAGAAGCAAAGTGTCACCTTGAAGATATAATCTACAGTGACTGGATGTAGGTGTTTGCAGAGAAACCCATACTCAGGAATAAAGTGAGAACAGAGTGAACTTTGAAGAAGAGACTACACTTGGGTCTGCTCAGGTACATTAAAAAAAATAAAAACAATATATGCACATGGCTCCAATTTGAAAAAGCACACAAAGGTACACAGTGAAAAGTCAGTCTCCCTCCCTAGCCCCTTCTCCAGCCACCCAAAGTCCCTCACCAAAGATACCCTCTCTTTTCAGTTTCTCATATACTCTTCCAGAGATATTTCCAATCAGCTAGTTTCTGCCTCAGATGAGGATACCGCTGGTGGCGACACTTTGAAACCTAGAAGGTAATGCCAAACAAGCAAGCACTGCTAGGCTAAGGTGACCAGACGTCCCGCTTTTGGCGGGACAGTCCCAATTTTTAACAATTTGTCCCGTGTCCCGCGGTGTTTTAAAAAAGTCCCGATTTTTGGAAAGAGACATATATACTACTCTTTGTAATATTTTAAGTAATAATAAAAAATAAAAAAAGAACCTCTCCCAGTCAATGGTGTCCCGCTTTACCAATGTTAAAATCTGGTCACCTTATGCTAGGCCTATGAAAAGAGCAGGCCAGCCAGAGGATAAGATATTGTCCTGCAAAAGGTTCCATGGAGGTGCATATTTCCTTATGGCTAATACATGGCTTCGCCCCGTGGTTGACCACAATTAGGCAATGATTTTGAATAATGTAGTTCCATTTCCATTGTTTTTATTTACCCAGAATGCCTTCTCAGAGAAGCGATTAACAGGAATGATCTCTGGGACTTCACGTTGTATCAGCCTGAGCACCAGGGTCTCAGAAAGAGAAGCAGGAACAATAGTCAAACCTCCCTCACTGGAGGCTAGGCCAAAAAAAAAAAAAAAAAAAAAAAAAATCACCATATTTTGAGAGACAGAATACAAGAGAAAATTAAAACCGAAACCATAGATGGAGTTCTGCAAGGCTCAGCTGAAGAGACTAATTCACTACCCACAGAAAATTACAGGACACTCTCAACCAAAGCTAGGTTTTCACCACAACCCCCTCAAAAGTGTTCAGGTTATTGCCCTCCCCTCTCTTTCTTCTTATTCAAGAAATTTAAATGTGTAAAATCCCAGCCTCTATCTAAAGGTCGCAAATAGGGAGCCTATAGTTCAAATCTCAACAACAGACATGCTTTGGTAGCTCCTAGGGGTTTCACAAAAATCTGGATTTCTGGCTTTTCTTGTAACATGAGATGATGAGGCCAGAGAGCCACACTTACCTATAACAATGACAGGCTGACTAGCAGCTGTCCTCACAGAGCACATGAGCACTCCAGTTTGATACGAGCCCGCCATTCCCTACTGCCTCAAACTGACTGTTCCCTACCTGGCCCTGAAACATCTGAGCTGCAGACCTCTAGCCAGTGATGACAAAGGAGGCTGATCAACCGGTAGGAACAATAGTTGACCAAATAGCAGGACTCCTTCATTCACAAGCATTTATTAAACACCCTCTATGAGCCAGGAACTGTGTTGAGGGCTGGGTACACAGAGAGGAATGAGGGACAGTGTCTGCCCTCCAGGAATTCCTAATCCAGTTGGAAAAATAAGACTTACTCTTAAGAACGGAACTGCTCGCGCAGCTTGCGTGGCTCCATTGTTGAGCCTCAACCTACGAACCAGTTGGTCACAGTTCGATTCCTGATAAGAGCAGGTAGCGGACTTGATCCCCAATGAGGGGCATGCAGAAGCCAGCCGATCAATTATTCTCTCATTATTGATATTTCTATCTCTCTCCCCTTCTCCCTTCCTTCTCTGGCTGGGAATCAAAGAATGTTTCGAGGAAGAACTGGGATTTGAACGGGACTGCTATCATATCTCAAGCTTTCACATATTCATTCATTCAACAAGCATTTATTTTGTCCATGTTATACTCAGCATTATGTTCCACACACAAAATAAAGCATAGCCCATGTGCTTGAGAAGCTCATAAAATGAAAGACAAAATAACTAACCAGGATAAAGTATGCTGAATTCTATAATCAAAGAGTTTCTATATGGATACAAATAAGAAGGTCCCTGGCAAGGCTTGCTGAAAGAAGGCAACCAAGTAGGAAACTAAGGAGAGGTTACTCTGGGCAAAAGAACTGGCAGAGGCATGCTTAGAGGACCACATGGACCAGTTTATCAGGAGCCAAATGTACATGTGGGTAATGGTAGAGGATATAATTAAAGTAGTAGGACAGGGATACACCATGACAGGCATGGAACTCCAGGACTACTAAACACTGGAATTTATTCAGCAGCCAGTAGGTGCCACTGAGGCTTCTAAGCATGAGTGTTCTCTTTCAGCACAGTATTTAGGAAGACCCCAAATGGCAATGGCACACAATGTCCTGGAGGAAGCTGAAGCAGGACATGGGGCAGGGGTGGGGGGGCTCTGGAGCAGTTACAGGAAAGAGGAGAAAGACTAAGTAAGCTAAATACTGCATATGGTTGCAAAAATGTAAGGCAATGGCATTTCTTTGAAAATATTTTAATTCCTTTTTTTAAAACCAATTCAGACTAGTCTTTCCCCAAAATAGTGAGGTCTTTCTTTGTTTCATTCAGGCTATCTTTACGGTGCTTGTGGGGTGTTTTTTCTTTTAACTCAGCTTGAGATCAATATAATGTGGGGGTAGTAGATTTAGGGGCTTCTTCCCATTCCCACCCTCAATTCTACACTGAACCAGTTGTAAATCTCAAAGGGAAAGAGAGTCAACTTGATAAAGTCCAGATTAGGGTATTTAACTGTGCCTCCAAGACCTTGCACAAGGACCATAAATGGACATACAAACCATGACAGATGCCAAAGTTCCCTTAATGAAGTAATTGTTTCATGTCTGCTGAAGAGCAGAGGCAAGAGACAAGAACACATTGTCTTGGCAGGCTATGGACCAACCACCCATGCTCCATTAAAATCCCATGTCAGACACTGCCCAGGAAACAGGATCTGCTGGCTACATCAGCAGTTAAAGAGACCCTCAGAAAGATAAGAAATGAGTGGAATAAAGAAAATGACGGCAAAGAAGCTGCAAAGTTCCTAACTATTCACAACTTTTAGTTATTCAGTATGAGCTACCTGTGACTACTGATATGAATAATAAACCAACAAAGAAGACAGACAATGATGTGATGATTAAAATAAAACTTACTTGGTCAGCATAACTTACCCTCTAACCAAGTCCTGGATCAGGAACTGGCAGCTGCTGCTGTTGTCATTATTGATGATAATACAGAGCAGTTAAATTGTGCCAGAGGAAGCACTTTCCATATGTATTCTCTCAGTTAATTGGCTACAAAAGCAAATATTACTCTTCCCATTCGACAGATCATGAAATTAAGGCTTAGAAAAAAATAAGTAACTTCCCTGAAAGCTATTAAGTAGATAACAGAATATGAAACCAAGTGAGCTGACTCCAAAGTGTTTTTAAACCACTCTGACCTACCATTCATTCCTTTAGTTTCTTTTTCTTTGAGATACATTAAAGGTTTGCTTGGGTCACCAGAAAAGGCCCACTGATGCATTGGCCCTGTTCTTTACAGAACACACAGCAGTCTGGCCTGAGAGCTATTTCTTTGTTTCTAAAATGGGGAAACTTCAAATCTATTTCATCAGGGATGAGAGCAAGAGGAAAACTTCAACACGAATAGGAGAAAAATCAGCATGACAGCTAAAACCCTCAACAGTGAGGATTTTAAGCATAATGGACAAGATAGTCAGTGGAGGGGCCTTCTCCCTCTCTGGAGATTTTTAACTGAAATAGTCTCTTGCATCTTTACAAGGCTTTAAATAATCCTAACAAATTCTATGGCCACCCTCTGTGAGCCCTTTGGCTTGAGTCTCAGCTCTGCCATTAATACACCGATGGCCCTAAAAAAGGTATACCACCCATTTCATTTCTCTGGGGCTCAGTTTTGTCATCTATATATATAAAAGTCTAATATGCAAAGTGTCCCCTCAGGAGTTCAAATGGGAAACCGGAAGTTAGGTCGCTTGCTATGACATGCGCTGACCACCAAGGGGTGGCACAGAACAAAGGAAGGTCCCAGCTAAAAAAAAGAGCATATTGCTCCTAATCCAGAAGAGGATTTGCACAGAAGAAAAAGATATCCCAGGTGAAACTGAAGAAACAAAAAACTTATGGGCCAAGGGTAAATTCAGCATATAATAGATGCTAATAAAAGCAAAAAGGAGAGGGGGGGGGGGGAAGAATATGAATGAAAGCAGACATAACCAGCCATCACAGCCATTAACCTTGTCAATGAGCTGCCTTAGGGAACCTGAAAGAACTACCAGTCTGGGCTCAACATAGTTTTATTGCTACTGAATTCTGTCTCCAAGGTAGAAATTTGCACAAATGAGGACACCAGGTGTAAACCCTTAACAAACCAGGAAATTCTGGGAGATTCTTCACATGTGTCCTGAGTACCTTGAATCGTTTAGAGCAGTGGTTCTCAACCTTGGCTGCACATTAGAATTACCTGGAAATCTTTTTTAAATCCTGGTTTCTGGGCCTCATCCTCCAGAAATTCTGTTTCTTTGTTACTAATAAAGAACATAATAATGGCCCCAACATGAATATGGCCCCATCCCATAATAAAGAAACAGAATTTCCGGGAGGATAAGGCCCAGAAATCAGGATTTCAAAAGGATTCCCAGGTGATTCTAATGTGCAGCCAAGGTTGAGAACCACTGTTTTAGAGGTTTTTGTCCCAAAGACAAACTCAATTATTGTTGATACTAGGAATCAGAGGTTACCCCAAGCCCAGCCTGAATAGCAACAGGCTACTAGTATTCTCCTCCCCTATTCAGCAGTGAAACTCTTTGTGAAAGTACCAGTAAATGAAGAAAAGGGCAGGATATTCCCTTAGGCCACATATAATTAAAATAAGAAGCTCTATGCTGTGGAAGACTAAGTCTTGAAGCTTAAAATCAACTCAGAGAAGGATAAAGTATTCATCCTCGCTTAGAAAGAAAAAGATTAGCTCCATAAGGACAGGTCTCCAAATTAACACCAAATCCAGGAGATAGAGAACCCTCTGCTACAGAGCATGATCTAAGCACCATCTGAGGCCCCAGAGAAAAATCCGCAGGAACACACGACCAAGGGGATGACACTGTAAAAATGTTCAGATTAGCGCTCCTGAAAGCGGCTTACTCCAAGACACCGGCAGACAGCCTCTGAAGCAAAGCTTCAGCTAGGAGAGGATAGAAAATAATGAAGAAAAAACACATACAAGAAGCTAGATGAGAAGAGCATAAACCCACAAACATAATAAAAAGAGAATTGGAAGGCATCATCTATTTGGAAAAAGATAAAACTTGCCTTTACAGATTGTCATTTTTTAATAGTCTCATTAATAGCCAATCTTCATTCTTTGATGATGAAAACAGTTACTGCATTCCTATTCCCAAGAGCTTTCGTGTGTAGTACTTCATTCAACTACTCTTCAAAGCATTTGTTTTTTGAGAGTACATTTATTAAAGATGGGAGCAGTGAAATAACGAAGGACCTAGGATAGAAGCAGCAACAGGAGAGAGCCTAGGCAGGGCCTTTGGTTCTCCAGAAATGTTACGGGAAAGAAGTGAGCCAAGGGGAGGCTGCTGTCAGCTCACTGGCATCAGAGAAAAGGGAGCCCTGGGCCAGGTTCAGGGGGTTAGCCCGGGACAAGCTGCCAATGCCCACTGCTCCCCTGGTTGCAAGTCTCGTGGGGACTCTTAAGAGTTTAGGAGAGCCCAGCCAGTGGAGCTCAGTGGTTGAGCATTGGCCTCGGAAACAGGAGGTCACAGGTGCATTCCTGGTTTGCAGGAGGCAACCGATTATTCTCTTTCATCACTGATGTTTCTATCCCTCTCTACCTCTCCCGCTTTCCCTTCCTCTCTCTGAAATCAATAAAAAGAATTTTTTAAAAAGTTTAGAAGAAAGAAAATTCACTGAAAAAGGTGATTCAAGTGGTTGTGCCCCTAGGAGAGCACATCACCACTCTTCAAAGTATTATTCCCATTTTTATGCAGTGGAAAACCAAGCCTAAGAGGTGAAATAACCTGTCTAAGGTCATATGGCTAATAGATGATAGACTAGACTCAGAATCAAAACTCAGGTTTACCACACTCCAGAAAAGCGTTATGTCCACTTCAAAAGAACTATTAAATCATCTGTAGACAAATCAGGTGACAAGGTTTTTAACCATGCCTATTTAAGGTAACAACAAAAATTTTTTTAAATACAATATGGTGCTATGTATTAATGTCTCTGGAAACAATTTCAAAGTGAATTTTCAAAACTGCTTTGGACAATGGCCATATCACATTAAGTGATGCCACACTCAACCCCCACCACCTACACCTAACACACACTCTACAGAACACTTATCAAAGCATTAAATTCTGGCATGTTTATTTTTTAAAACCCATTTTGTTACTTTTCAGTTTCACTTAATTTCTTGGAGCCAACGAAACATACCAGAGTGCAAAGTTGGCCTCTACAGAAAAGCAAGTAATGGCTGGCCTTCAAAGACAGCAGAAAGAGGGTGGGGAGTGAGGGGAAAGCATGACTCAGAGTACAAGGCCACTTTTCATTCCTGGGTTACCTCATCATCCCTATTCCCACCATCTGTAAAATGGGGTCAATCTTTTCTGTAGCCAATTCCATCAGAACAACACATGTTAGCAAATTAAATTCACTATACACCCAGAAGAAATGATAAAATAAATCTGATGTGGCAACACCTTCTTTAAAAACCTAAGGGCCATGTTCTGAAATCACAGACCAAGTCCTGATCCATGTATGCAAACATCAATCGCGGTACCCTCATGGCTAGATCCCAGCAAAATCCTATTCATTCCCCCAATCTGACTATGTTTTTATCAAAAAAGAAAAAAAGCTTGGGTGGGGTGAGAGCTTAAAGGACACCCAGATATGAAACACCTTTTGCACTGTCAAAACAAACACTATTAATGTTTATAAACACACCAGTTTCTTGGGTTAGCAGACATGGAAGATTCAGTCTCCTCCTGCCCACCTAGTCTGGGTTAATAGAATACCCCAAACCCAAAAGCAGTTTGTAGTTTTGTTTAATTGAGGTCCGAAAGCCAACTGGGCTTGACTGAAGCCACGCACTGATATTAGAAAACTGTATGCGTCCTCAATATATGTGTTTAAAGGCATCAAACCGCCCTCCAGCTCTACAGTGCAAAGGAAGCCCCCACGGGCCTCTCGAGTGCAGGGCATTTCCTGACAGCTGGTCTTTCGCACTTAAAGTCACATTACAGGGGCTCATACCAACGGGATTCTCTCCTACCTTCTGAAACAAAGAATCTCAAAGCCAGGATTTCGGGACCACCTGAATGGAACCATCTGGGGAGGGCTGCGGGTGCTCCAGCTCCACTTTATCCAAAATACCTAAGTTGAGACCAGGGATAGGCACAATCTCCAAGGTATTTGAGATTCCCTCACTTTAAAGGCATGTCTTCCTCTACCAGGAAGAAAAAAAAAACACAAGCCAGGAGTAGAAATACCACGGGGGTGGGGCGTCGTTCCATATGGTGAAGAGATGACAGCGGTCTCGAGCACTGGAGCGGTTAGAGGCAGATGCACAAACTGAGGCCAGGAGTCGAGAACTGAGAGGGAGACTACAACAGACTGCGGAGCCAGAAAGCCGGCCTCAGACCCCCGCTGCCTCGCCTCCCGACGTGGGAGAAGGGTTTCTAGAGACGTTCTGGGTGGGAAAGGCGGGGAAAGCGGCCAGGTGGGCGGGGAGAACAGGTCTGCGGACACGAAAGAGGAGCGCAGGTCCCACTGGGACGGAGACACTGGGGAAGACGTGTGGGGAGCCCAGAAGAGCGCTGCTGGGAAGGCGCCGGGGCCACTGGCGCGAGGAGGCCAGGCAGGTGCCCTGAGCCCCCCGCCCGGCTCCGGGGCTGGACGGCCCTCACCGCCCCTACCTTCGGCCTCCTGCCGGGCAGCCGAGGGGTAGACACAACCCCCACAATTCCAGGCGGCCGCAGCAGCAACCAGCTTCAGATGCGCAGACGCCACGGCGACCGTCTGAACCCGTGAGCGCCCGGCTATTACGTCGCTCGTCGCCTCACCCAATTACCGCCTTCCAGAGCAGCAGGCGGGCGCCTCGCTCAAGCTTGCGGCACTAGAATGACCAGCCCCGCCTGCTTCCGGTTTTCTGTTAAGTTCCGCCCCCCTCTTCCACCGCAGCGTCTCCCTACGCAAATTTGCTGGAACTGACTTTTTTCCTGTGTCCCTCCGCCGAAAGAGAGAGGACTAAGTCGAGATCTATCTATCATCTGTTGTAATACTTATCTATCACTTGTTGTAATACTTTAAGCAATGAAATAAAAAAAAAAAATCCGAAAAAAAAAAAAAAAGAAATAGAACTTCGAAGTTTCTTCTGTGATTCCCTAACAGCCTAATTTCTTTCTAGGGGAAGCGTCCTCAAAAAGGAGGGTGTGGGGAATAAAAAAATAAAAATAAAAAAAGAGCTGGTGTATCTTCGTTTAGGATAAAGCCAAGAGACTCAAACAATAAATAGACCTTTGAAAATTCATGCAGAATAGGCCACCTGCAAGTCACCTACTTTATATAGTTGTGTACTGTGTGAATTTTTGACCACGACCAAATGTTTTGAAAATAAAAGTCACCTGCATCTCTGATCTGCTCTGCACTGACTTATTTTACAGGTGCCAACTGCTTGCATGTAGATTGTACTTACTTCTGTATGTTTCTAATATCAAAATTGCCATCCCCTTTTCATAGATAGGGAAGCAGAAGTGTAAAGAGGTTTAAAGGATGTATACAAAGTCCGACAGTCAGAAAGTGGTAGAACGAGAAATTCAAGCCAGATTTGGGTGCCTCCAAAAGCCCTGTTCTCTTTTCATGATACTACTCTGTGAGGCCTTCCCCTTGCCTCACTTGACCAACAAAATGGGGTGCTCCTTAAGGCCCAGAGTGCAGATAGTGATACCTGATCATTCAGGAGTGGAAAAAAATAGCATCCAAATAAGCAGTGACCTCCCCAAACAGCAGGTATTCCCCAAGAGCAAGCAAACAGCCTGTCTCTAGAGTTCCTTTCCCTTTCCTAAGTATTATGTGAGATTCGAGCAGTTCATTTACTTCATTATGTTTACTTCAACCAGGTGGGAAACTGACTTTGCAGCCACTGAACAAACCTTGATTGGTAGCCGAAGGAGGGAGAAAAACAAGCCCCTGGGCAATAGTTGAATGAGTAGTGCCTGTTTATTAGAAAAGTCTAGATAGGACACATCCCTGAGACTGGGTGGGAAAGGACAGAGAATAGCTCACTCTTCCTATGGAACATTCAGGATACTGGCAAGCACAGCTGGAACCAGGAATAATTCTAACTTATTCCATTGCTAGTACCAAAGGACAGATAATAAAAGTTCAACAAGTATCTATTGCACCAGTGATAAATTATAGAATGAACATGTAAATTACAATCAAGCCTGATTAAAGTTATAAAGTTCTGCAAGATGCTTAAAAATAGAATAAGCTCAAATCTTAGAATGAATATATAAATATATGGGCCAAGAAAAGAGTCCAGCTGGACACAGAGCTGCCAGCACTCATAAGCCTGGCTTCCTTCTTGGGATGCATCTAACCAGCTCAGGTATGTGGGGAAGGGAATTATGTGTCCCACTGTTCCCAGACCTTGGAAAGCCCTGACTGAGAACCTTCCCAGGGAAACTAGCTCTGAGCTCAAGTCTCCTGAGCTGTAGAAACCAGTGTGTAGGGCCAAGCCTAAGCAGACAGCCTCTATTTCCATGGCCCCCAAACAAGGGGGACAACTGTAAAGGTGGGAAGTTTTCATTCTAGAGACCATAGTGGGTGAGTGGAAGTCACAGTAGTCTCTTCTCCTTATTTCGCTGTATTACTCTTGGAATTGAGCAGAAATAAGTTTATGTTTTCCTTTTAAATAAGGAAACAACCAATTCTACCTTGCAGTTCTGTTAGAGATCTTCCACATTCCCTCTTCCTCTCCCCAGGAGAGCAAAAGCTTGGAAAGCTAGAGAGCTTAAGGAATCATCTACAACCTGGCCACCATCCAATCAAAGGAAACCACAGCACCTGGCTAGGCGGAGCTTTATATGATCAAGCTGGCCTTCCTCAGCAAGCAAAATGTTTTGGGTAGGTCACTTCTCCTCTGATCAGCCTTTCTCAGTTAATCTCCCACAAGCCTGATATCCCAGACTCAGGAATTGGCTCCCTGCTCCCTCCAGTTGGGCCTAGACTGTAGAGTGTGGGGAGCAGGATCCTAGCTCTCTATCTCACCACTATTGTTCTGCCTTCTCCTCTCTGCTCCTACTCCTCTATCCCCACTAGCTTTCATATACACTTTAAATCCTGCTGCCAGGAATCCCTTCTGGACTCCAAACATTTTGGATACTCAAACATGAGTACCAAGTCACATGCCTGCCAGTGGCTGTGAGAATTCAGGTGTGAAACAGTCCACGGGGAGGGGGGGGGGGGGTCAAAGAGTTCAGGGTCTGATGAGAGACACAGAAATGTAAACAAACCAAGTCAAAACAGCCCAGCAAGGGTCGTAAAACAAATACTAGCAAAGAGCGGTAGGAATAAGGCCTCTGGTTCACACTGTTGCCCCCTTATGTAAGTAAAACTCTTTCACATTCATCATCTTGTTTGCTCCCGAAAGCCCAGGTAGATGATTGTGTCCCTGTTTACAGATAAAACAAAAACTCCCCCCTGAATTCTTCAGAACTGTACTACTCAATATAGTAGCCCAGAATCACATGTAGTGTTTTTTTAAGTTAATTAAAATTAAATAAAATTTAAAACTTGTTTTTCAGTCACAATACTAATATTCAAAGTGCTCAATAGCCACATATGACTAATATCTACCATATTGGATGGTTCATATTATAAAACATTCCATCCTTCATTATAGAAAGTTCTATTTATCTAGAATTTGAATAGGGCTTAGCTGGGAGGAATTGACTTGGCTCCATGCACTGTCAGCTGGAGTGACTCAACTAAATTAAGATGCTCACTAGCATGGCTGGCAGTTGATGCTGGCTGTTGATTGGGATCTCAGTTGGTGCAGTCAGGACACTGACAAGTAGCCTCATCCTGTAGCTGCCTGGCCTCCTCACAACTTGATGGCTGTTCATTGCAATAGACCAATACGTCAAAATGCATGGTATTTTTATGACCTAATCTCAGAAGTTACATAGCATCATTCTGTCATATTCTATTGGTTGATGGAGTCACAAAGGTCTATTCATATTTAGGGAGAACAAAACAGAATCCACCTTGTGATAAGAAGAGTATCAGTATCATTGTAAAAAAAACATGTGAGACAGGATATATTATGGAAGCCACTACTAGAAAATACAATTGGCCCAAGCCCCATACTCTAGCACAAGCATCCACACTCATGCACACAACTTACACATCCAGACTCACACACCCAATACATAGACATGTTTACATATGTAGATAAATTAAAACATCCTGCATTCACATACATGAATACTGCCATACAGTGATACATGCATTGCCATAGACATTTGACTTACATAATTGTGCAATTAGACATGTCTACTGAAACAAACCAACATACACATGTAGAGAAGCCTTGAAAACCAATCAGAGATCCTAAGGAAACCTGATTGGGGACAGATGGAATATAACTAGATGCCAGCTGTCCCCTCAGCCAGCTCCATTTCCCCATCAAGAACCCATACCTGAAAAAACATCAATGTGCAACACCGAATTTGCTAAAGGTATTGTAACAGTGACAAATGAGAATGTTAAATCTGCACATCCCATCACCCTGGCAAGGTGATTCAGTTGGTTGGAGCATCATCCCACACATCAAAAGGTTGCAGGTTCAATTCCAAGTCAGGGCACATACCTAGGTTGTGGGTTCGATCCCTAGTTGGGCCATGTGTGGGAGGTAACTGATTGATGTTTCCCTCTCACATTGATGTTTCTATCCCTACCTCTCCCCCGCCAAAAAAAAATCAATAATAAAAAAACAGCCTAGCCATTTGTCTCAGTGGATAGAGTGTCAGCCTGTGGACTGAAGGGTCCTGGATTCAGTTCTGGTCAAGGACACATGCCCAGGCTGAGGGCTCCATCCCCAGTAGGTGGCGAGCAAGAGGCAGCCAATCAATGAGTCTCTTTCATCATTGATGTTTCTATCTCCCTCTCCTTTCCTCTCTGAAGTCAATAAAAACATATTAAAATATTAAAAAACAAATCTTTGAATAACGATAAAATAAATAAATAAACTACACAATCCCACAGCAACTTAAAAGCCTACTTAAGCAGTTCTTTCCTCCCAAGTCCCTTTCTCACCTATATCACCACGTCAGATCATTTTTTTGTCATTTCTTTCCTTTGCACAGCACCTAGCTGGCTATTTCACATCTCCTTTTCCTGGCTTTTCTCCTCAAGCTTCCAAATTCCTCACCCCTTCATATGCAGAACAGTTTAAGTTTGCCCAGACCTGATGTAAAGACAGACAGGCAGGAACTGGAGCTGGAACCCAGGTGACAGGTTTGAGGACAGCCTACTCTCTCATCTCTCCTTCTCCTAGACCACTTGTTCTCTCACTCCTGTCGCCTGCATCACACCAACATGTCTGACTGGATGAGACAGTTGAACTCTACATACCAAATTTGGGGTGAGCCAGGTTGACTTGAATAGTTCATTGCCATCTCCACCCACACATATATACCTGGAAGAACTCTAAGAACCAGGTCACTGCAGGTCACTGCAGGGCTGTCTGTGGCCCTCTCCCTGGTCCACTCTGTCTCTACCCCAACACAACCCCAACATGGTGGGCACAGTGCCTGACCATGCCAGCATAGTCAGCAATGTTGCAGCAAAGGTAAAGTTTGTCCAGATTATATAAATTTTCCAGAATTTCAATGTGCACAAATTCAGCAAGACTATAAAGGGAGAACTCTTCTCTCCTCTGACACTGTCCTTAATAAAGGTTCCCAAGCACAAAAGCTTTGGGAAATCAAATGTGGAAAATAAGGCTTGCCATGTGGCATGTCTCAGAACATGAGTTCTTTGAATCCAATGTCACAGTCAGCAGAGATCCTGGACTGTGGATTGTGGAACAGTTTAAGAACAGGCTTTGGAATTGTACAGACCTAGGTTCAAGTACTGACTGCCCTTCACTACTAAGCAAGTTGCTTAACCCTAAGCAACCATAGAGGGGTGTTTCCTTATCTATAAAATAGAGATTAAATGAGATGATATGTATAAAGCCTGGCAAAGTAAGTGCTGAATAGTTCTTAGCTACTGGTACTATTCTTTTCCATGCTTTTTTGGTTATACATACATTGTGCTAGAGGTTGAGCAAAGTTAAATCACACAGAAATGCATATACTCACAAACTCACACAGGAGATCCTGCTTTCTGTCCCTAAGTCTAAGTAATTATCCCACTCCTTGACCTATACATGCCACATCACATTACACATCATGCCCAGGCTGTATAGGAGCTTTTGTGGAAAGGTTGGAAAAAGAGGTATATCTCAGGCAGACAAATCCTCCTCCCAGTCAAAAATGAGATGTACAGGAAATGAACAGTAAGAAGTGTCTCTGCGACAGGTTTCAGGGAGGCTCTTCTGGGTAAAGGAAAATTGCATTCTCTGAGCTGGGTGAGGATGACAAATTCAATGTAGTTTTTCTCAGCAGCATCTTTATTACTCCATAAGTTGGAGCACACAATAGGCTGGCTCAGGCAACAAGAGGCTAGTCACATGCAACTAATCATTCTTATTTGTTTAGTTAGTGTGCTTAAGCATTTCCCCACGGCCTCTGCAGAGACGCCCAGGGTGGGAGGCATTGGCACCAAGATCATTATGGAATTATGAGACCCATCGAACCATCATTAGAACCACTGTGGGGAAATAAATCTTCCCTAGCTGAAACTGGGTTGCATAGCCATAGGAACACTGCTTCATTCTCATAATGTCTATTCCTCAGGAACTGGCAGAGGTAAGAGTTGGAGAGTGGAGTGGACTTGAGGGGTCCTTCTCTAGGGCAGGGATCTAGAGCCTTTGGCCTTGTCCACACCCAACTCAGGGGATCAATGACAATAATAACAACCTAACATTAAATAGTACGTTACAGTTTATAACACTTTCTTACACTCATCATATCATTTAATTCTCATAGAAATCCTGTGGGATGCAGGGTTAATTGCCCCTCAATAACCAAAATAGAAACTGAAGTTCAAATACTCCTAGAGATGCATGACAGTGCTGGGCCCATGGTAGCCCCAAAATGGAACATATAGAACAAAGTGTTTCTAAGGGTCCAAGTAGAACTTTAGCTCCAAATCTAATATTTTCATATTACAAATAGATCAGACTCTACCTACCAGAGTGTGTCCATTAGTTAACAATTTATTGAGTTCTTATGACAGGTACTGTGCTAAGAGCTGGGCATGTAATGATGAGTGAGTGGCTTTAGTCTTCCAGTAGATTAAAGTTAGCCTCAAATTCTTTGCACTCCTATCACTAAGAGGTGGGGCATATTTCCCCTCTCTTTGAATCTAGGCTGGCCTGTGATTTTTTCAACCAATCAAGTGCAGAAGTGAGGCTATCTTTGAGAATTTTCATTTGATCTTTTAGAGCATTGAGCCACTCTTTAATAAGTCCAACCACCAAGAGGAAGAGACAGTGTAGAAAGGAAGCGAGGCCCTGATGAACTCAGACTTTTAGCCATCTTGCCAAGACATGAATGAAGAAAGACATGAATGAAGCCTTTTTGGACTGTCCAGACCAGAACAGCCTCCAGCTGAGTGTCACTAAAAGGTCCCAGTCAATACCACATAGAGCAGAGTGTCATTCAGCCAAACCCTTCCTGAATACCTGACACACAATGAGATGTAACAAAATAGTTGTGTATGTGTGTGTGCATGCGCACACGTGTGTGTGTCTATATATATAAAAACCTAATATGCAAATCGTCCCCTTGGGAGTTCAATCAGGAGACTGGGAGTTCAATCTCTTGCTATGATGCGCACTGACCACCAGGGGGCGGCACAGAACATGGCGGGCATCAGCGATGCAGCGCTGGCAAGCAGGTGGCAGTGGAGGCACTGCCAGCCCCAATGGGCACCTATGAGAGTGGGACTGTGGTGGGATGGTGGAGCAGGTGAGTGGGCGGCACCAGACCAAGGCAGGGTGCCAGGCAAGGTTGCAGGGTAATGGGCGGACATGCCTTGAAGCCCTCCTGCGGTTCCTTCCAGCAGGCTAATCTCCCACAGTCCTTTCCCGGCCAGCAGCCCCAATTGCACCTCTGCAGCCAAATATAGCCGGTGTCATCAATAGAATATATCTGAAGACCAACTATTGGCATAACATACCTCTGCGGCTGAAAGAAAGCAGCGCTGTCGACAGACTATGTCTGAAAAACTGTTATCAACAAGTACTACTAATACTGGTAGGAACTGTCTTCACAGCAAAAATGAAGTAAATGAGGATGCAATTATTGAACATAGTTGTGGTGGAATTACTGTTACATGCCAATTTTGCCTATCACTAAATTTCTCTGATGAAACACCAACTAATGGAAAATTTACTCAATGTTACAGCAAAGGTAAAATTTGTCCAAATGATATAAATTCTCCAGAATACCTGGCATATTTTTAAAAATTAATGATAGCCCTAACCGGTTTGGCTCAGTGAGTAGAGTGTCAGCCTGTAGACTGAAAGGTCCCAGGTTCGATTCTGGTCAAGGGCATGTACCTTGGTTGTGGGCACATCCCCAGTAGGAGGTGTGCAGGAGGCAGCTGATCAATGTTTCTCTCCCATCGTTTCTAACTCTCTATCCCTCTCCCTTCCTCTCTGTAAAAAATCAATAAAATTAATGTTAAATGAAGATTCTGACAGTAAAAATTTCATGGAAAATATTTGTTGTTATATCATGTTATTGTTTATTTATTAATCAATTTATATATTATTTTCATGTACATTTTATTAATTTTCTTTCATCTCTGACACTTCTATTATAGAGAAATGGCTAATAGCAATATTAAAATATTTCTCCCAATTAATTTCCTTTCAATGTGATTGAATTCATGCACTGGGCCACTAATATATATATATTTCAGAGAGGGAGAGGGTGGGATAGAAACATCAATGATGAGAGAGAATCATCAATTAGCTGACTCCTGCATGCCCTCATTGGAGATCAAGCCTACAAGCCAGGCATGTGCCCTGACCTCCAATAGGTCGACATTTAGGATTGGCAAACTTTTTCTGTAAAGGATCAGATGGTAAATGTTGTAGGTTTTGTGGGCCATGTCACATATTATTCTTGTTTGTTTGTTTGTTAACAATCCCATAAAAATGTTTTTAAAATTTTTAGTTTTTCAGTTATAGAAAAACAGGCTGTGGGCTGGATCTGCACATGGTCCAAATTTTGCCAAGCTCTGTTTTAAGCCACTAAGACTTGGGTAGCTTGTTACCTTCAAGAAACAAATGGACTACAAGTAAGACAGACATAAAAAAATTATTAATAATAATTATTAATTAATCAATTTGCAACACATACCCCAGGTGCCATGGCACTTAACATCACTGAGGGCTTCAGGAAAGGATTCTTCAAAAAGGAAATATTTGGCCCTGACCAAGTAGTTCAATTGGTTAGTGTGGTCCCAATGTCCCAAGGTTTCAGGTTTAATCCCTGGTCAGGGCACATACAAGAAGCAATGAATGAATGCATAAATAAATGGAACAATAAATAGATGATTCTATCTCTCTCTCTACCTCTCTCCCTATCTCTCTCTAAAATCAATTTTTTTAAAAAAAGAAAATATTTAGGCTGAGACTAGAATTTGCTGGTGAAAAGAAGCAGGAAAGAGTATTACGGCCCAGCCATTTAGACTCAATGTAGCACCTTCTAAAGGACAATACTAATTCCATAGCTCTCTGTTGAATTGGCCAAGGTCCTACATCAGATTTTGACTTCTTCCTCTGCCCAATACTCTGCCTCTGTCTTCTTCATTTCGTTGGTATTATTCCCTAATAAACATCTTAAACCCTAAACTCTGTCTCAGTGCCAGCCTCTGGGAAACCCAACCCATGACACTTGCTAAAACAAAGGAGTATTTATTGACTCATGTAATTATAGAGTCCACTGGTAGAGTTCTGAGTTTCAGGCACAGCTAGATTTAGAGCTCTAATGAGGGTGACCAAAATGGGACACAGGACTTTCAGTGCTAAAATCAGGAAAGTCGGAGGCAAATTGGGATGATTAGTCATTCTTGCTACAATGTGTAACCAGGTCTTGATATTGATTCATTCATTTCTTGGCTCTGCTGTCAGCTGAGTAGGAGTTAATCTCAGGTTCTACATATAGCAAAATAGGTCAGCAGTTTAAGACTATTTTCTCTCAAGTTGGAGTCCTACGAGAGGGGAACTAGTTTGCTCCTCTCATGGCTCCAAAGAGTTGGGTTGAGTCTTACTGGCTCTCATTGGCCGGCTTGACTCATGTGACCTTTTATTTTTATTTTTTAACTAGGAGCCCGATGCACGAAATTCGTGCATAGGGGTGGGGAGTCCCTCAGCTCAGCCTGCGCCCTCTCACAGTCTGGAACCCCTCAGTGGATGTCTTATGATGGCCCCAGTCTGCCAGGTGCCTTTTGTGTATGGGTGTGTGTGTGTGTGTGTGTGGCCACTGGAGACCTGCCCCCAGCCGCATCTGAGGCTCGGAGCAGTCCTCCTGTGTGTGCCTACCTGCTGGGGGCCTGCCCCCAGGCTTGAAGCAGGCACCCCCTCTATGTTGATCTCTCAGACTCTTGCCCTCCTCTGCTTGTTGTTCTCTTTTTTGAGCTGTGGCCAGGGCTGGGTGCTGCCTGCCTCCCAAGCTTGCCTACTGCCCATCTTCCTCCAGCCACCAGAAAGCAGGGAAAACCCCACCTCGTGGTCAGGCCAGCCTTTTCCTGCTCCCTGATCCCCGGAAGGGACCTGGGGAGCCGCCAAGCAGGCCCTCAGCCCCCAAGAGCTTGCTTTCCCGCTCCCCAGTGACCCCCAAAGGGCCTGGAGAGCCGCCAAGCAGGCCGCCAACTCTTTCCCACTCACCGGTCCCCTGCTGCCTTCCTTTCCCACCTCCCGACGCCACCAAGGGGTCTGGGGAGCCGCCAAGCAGGACCCCGGCCCCTACAGCCTTGCTTTCCTGGTCCCCGGTGCCCCGCAAAGGGCCTGGGCAGCCGCCAAGCAGGCCGCTGACCCCCTGCCGCCTCTTTCCCACTCCCCGATGCCCCTCAAAGGGCCTGGGCAGCCGGCAAGCAGGCCACCGCCTCTTACCTGCCCCCCGGTGCCCCTCAAAGGGCCTGAGGAGCCGCCACGCAGGCCGCCAACCCTGCTGCCTCTTTCCCACTCATGGGTCCTGCACTGTTCCACCCTACAGCCACTCTGTGCACTCAGGAAGTCCCTCAGCCCCGCCTGTGCCCTCTCACAGTCTGGGACCCCTCTGGGGATGTCCACCTGCTGGTGTGCCTGACCAGGCTGGGTGACGGGCTGATGGCTGTCTCCAGGCTGGCCAAGCCCCCCAGGAACATCCCTCACCCCATTGGGTTGTGGCCAGCATGGTTGACGGGCTGATTGGCGCTTTCAGGCTTTAAGGCTGCCCACAGCTCCCATTGACGCAATGTCCCAGCAAGGCTGGCTGGACGCAGGTTTTTGGGGATTGTTTATCTTCTATAATTGATGCTGTTCCTTTAAGCCGGCCTACTAAGGAAGCCTCCTCTCTGCTTCACCTCGCGGTGTCTATAATGAAACAATGTTACTTAGTGGTGAAGCCAGGCCTGCTGTTTCCTTCAGCTCCCGAGGATTCTATGAATGTTATTTTGTTACAAATATGTGTTTTGCCTTGAGGCCAAATACTTGGAGCGGGCGCAGTTTCACTTTCACTCCTGCTGCAATGGAAGTTGCCATTTACTCAGGTCTGTGAGTGGTGGCCGCCATGTTGGCTGGGCTAATTTGCATACAGTCGCTCTGACTGGCTGGTGGGCGTGGCTTACCCCGTCCCAGAGAAACGGTTAATTTCAATATTACACTTTTATTAGTTAAGATTTTAATTCATATACTATAAAATTCATCTTTTTAAAATATGCAATTCAATAGTTTTAGTATGTTCACAATGCTTTACAATGATCACTACTATCTAATTCCAAAACATTTTCATCACTTCAAAGAGAAACTCCATCCCCATTAGCACTTAATCCCCATTCTTCCTACCTCTAATTCCAGCAATTACTAATGTACTTACTGTTTCTCTAGATTTGCTTATCTGGATATTCCATGTAAATGGAATCATATAACATATGGCCTTTTGTGTTTGTCTTCCTTCACTTAGCATAATGTTTTCAGTTGTAGCATGAATCAGTACTTTCTTTTTATGGTGAATAATATTCCTAGTGTATGTATATACCAACACTTTGTTTATCCACTCATCAAATGATGGACACTTGGGTTGTTTCTGTTTTTTAAAATAATTTTATGAAAGCTTATTTGAGCCAAATTGACGACATATGCTGAGAAACAAGAACTCACATACTACCGTTTCCATTTTTTTACTGTCATAAATAATGTTTCTATGAACATTCATGTACACATTTTTATTTGAACACCTGTTTTCAATTCCCTTGACTATATATCTAGCAGTGGAATTGTTGGGTCATATGGTAACTCTATGTATGTCCCCATTTTTAAATTAATCAATATGGCCTGGAGGATGGAATGGTCTAATTGATTTAAACCTAAGTCATATTTTCTACTTCTGGTGCTGAGGGTGGAGTCAGTTTCATTAGAACTTCATGGACTGAGGAGAGAATGATGGTTCTCCAGAAGAAAATGGAACATGGTTATCAGATGGAAGGTGAATGGATTCTAGGCAGCAAATCCACAGATGACCATTGCAAGTAGCTACATTTATTGAATGCTTACTAAGAGCCAGGCACTGTGCTAAGTATATGCATTATTTCATTTAACCCTTACAGCAACCTCATGAGGATTCTACTATTATTCCTATTTTACAGATGAGGAAACTGAGCCTCAGGAAAGTTGAGTAAGTTGCCCACATTTGTATACCTAGGAGGTGAGAATTTAAATCCATGTCTGATTGCAAAGCAAAGTGTCAGAGGAAAAAAACAGATTTTGAGCTATATTAAAATATATCTGTTAGAGGTTCTTTTATTTCATTTGCCCAATATTTTATAATCATTAGAGAAGAATCTGTGTAGCCAACATTTTTTCTTTCACATCAAAGACAGGGAAGAACAGGTTTTTATAATGAAAATGATCATAGTTGACTTTTTTTTCCTTTCGATTTCCAAGTAAGCTTCTAATTTCGTCAGATACTGCATGACTGGCATTGAAATTAAGCAGCTATATTTCTCAGAAAGCCCCCAGGCTTCTTGTAACCAACCATCTTTTCTAATAGGTCTAAGCAGAATCTCAGCTAAATTCTTGTCACGAGGCTAGGAAATGCAGAACTCCATGTCATCTTCTTATACTCCTTCAGCTATGATTTACAATAGTTCATATCGCAGGCTCTTTTGTGGTTCTCATGATGAAAACCTGGGACCAGGGATTTCTGACTACCTATTCTCTACTCTGGTAAAACAGAATTTGGATGGTGAGAAATGGGTGGGACAAAAAGTTGAAAGGGTATAAGGAATTTTGTTGCCCCCACCTTCCGCCAATTCTGAAAAGCCAGTTTTTGGAATATCCTAACAGGTACAACTTCATATTAAGCTGCATATTGTATTAGGCTTCATACTAAGCTGCAGGCTTACAGCACCACACTGACTTCTCTGAGAGAAACTTTCCCACTATCCCACCTCCCCAGTACATACACATTCCCACTAAAGAAGCTAAGCCCTCAAGAGATTTAGTGCCTGTTCCATAGACAAATTAGTGAATAACCTGCAGTTGATTCCAAAGACAGGATGCTCATTTGCATGAGGACTTGTCATTTGCATTATATTTGCAAGTCATTTGCATATCACGTCTGCCCTGTCTAAACGTACATAAATCCTTTGTACTTGCTTTTTTTTTTTTTTTTTTCCTAAAAAGGACTATGCCTCCATATCCGGCCCAGGCTGTCTAGTAAAATTACTAAGTTGGGTATTCTGGGCTTGATTGTGAAGAGCCTCACATGCCATGCTGAGATTTCAAACTAGAGAGTCCCCAAGGATACAATGAACTTCATTCATTCATTTATTGCAGAAATCATTTTTGAACACCTATAATGTTCCATGCACTGTTCTAGGTGCTGAGGATATAGCTGTGAACAATGAGATACATGTAGAACAATGAGATTATGTAAAAATAATTACAGCATTAAAAGTTAAATGCTGTCATTTCAAAAGATCACTTGGCATCTACTCAATCAATAAATACAAGTATAACCAACACTAAAATCTCCTCAGAGTGTTTGGTTATAAGGTGCTCATCAGGGTTTACAGACTATGCTTACATTTTCTAATTAGTTCTTAAATTAAAAAAATCAATATCTTAAAGGGCACTGAAGACCCTGAGAATGTGTCTCCAGGCTTAAGTAACACTGATCAAGGAGCCTTTACATGATTTAAACATGGAAATAACCTGGGTTTGTGTCTTAGAAAGATCACTCTGGCCAATACAAGGAAAGTAGGCTGGAAGTGGCTTGAGGTCACAGGTTGAGATATCAGAGAAGCTCTGATAGTCAGATGTGACTCAGATGTGGGCTGTTCACACTTCCACTCTCATAAACCTGTGTCCCTTATCACTGGTGTCTGTCTGTAAGAACACATATATGGTGGCTTCAGAAGTTTTCAATAAAAATGTGTACAGTAACAGGGAGAGTCACAATGCATTGCTTCACTTAAAAAGTCAGCTCTAGAATGTCTATCCAAATTCTTTTATGTAGTCACTAGAGGCCTGGTGCACAAAATTCATACACAGGTAGGATCCCTAGGCCTAGCTGGTGATCAGGGCCAATCTGGGGGGTGACTGGCAGAGTGATCGGGGCCCCCGCTTGTATTCACCTTGGCCTGGTACCATCCGCTCACCTGCTCCACCATCCTGCTGCAGTCCCACTCATCGAGGCTCACCAGGGCTGCAGTGCCTCCACTGCCGCCCTCTCCAGCACTGCATCACGGACGCCCGCCATGTTCCACACTGCCCTCTGGTGATCAGTGCACATCTAACTCCTGCCCATGGGGACAATTTGCATATTAGCCTTTTATCACATAGGATAAGTTGTAGGTCCTTCTCAACTCTTCTATCACCCAATTTTTAAGACTCTTCTCTCTCTCTTTTTATATATATATCTCTCTCTCTCACTTTGGTACTCTAAATTCATCATCCCTTTATGTTCTGGAACAATCCAGCTTCTCTTCCAAAACTCCAGAGAGTGTGGGAATACAAAGGACCCCCCTTTAGTTCTAGGGTCTACCCTATAGAAAGTTACAAATAACTTTTTTTTTAATTTGTCCTCAAGAAAAAGCTGGTAAGAACCTTATCAAGAGCAATAGCTCTGTAATGGAAAGAAGGGACAGGGACATGGCAGAGGGAGAATCAGGACTATAGGGAGAAGGGAAGTCCATGGCCAAATACAAAAGTTCAAAGTACAGGCCACACACAGATCTCACTGGGTCTGAGTCACATGGTTAGGGTAGGTTACTTGGCTTAGATACTTAGAGGTGCCCTCACAGTGCCTGGTTAAAAACCCAGGGTAATACCAACCCATAAAGAACAGAAAGGTAGTGGAGTGGAGCCTAAAGAGAAGTGATCAGAGAAGTAGAAAGCACAGCAGAAAACAAGTTTCAAGAGAGAGCTAGCAATGTAAAACATCACAGAGAAGTCAAGTACTAGGAAAACTGTGAGAAGTCATTGGATCTAGCAGATAACGTGATTTTCTAAGAGCTGCTTTAGTGAGGTCTTGGGGGAGACACTGTTGATTACTTACCAAAAAGCTATTTTCCCACCCTTGTTCCTTAATGGTTAGGACTACCTTCCATATACAGGGGCTCAAAAATGCCAGAGATTTTTCTCAGGGCCCCTTTCCCCACCCCTTTAAACCTAAGGGTAAACAAGTGACCTACTTCTGGACAATGGGACTTAGGAGAGTCTGGAAGTTTCTGTAAATATTTTCCTTCTCAATATAATAGATAGTTTCAACTCTTTTCCTTCTTGCCTTGGAAATTGTCATGTGAGCTCATGCTGTGGCAGCCATATTGGACTCTGAGGGGACAAGCCCAAGAATGGAACAAATACCCCGAGGGTGGCAAATGGAGAAGCCTGGATCCTTGATGACACTACTGAGTGGCTAAATTAACCAAGCCTGAAGCTACATACTTCTGGATTTCTTGTTATGTGTGATAAAGAAATGTCCTTATTGCTTAAATCAGTGATTTTCAACTTGTGTGTCGCAAGAATTTTTAATACGTGCAATACCTGACTACTTAGTCAGAGGCACTGAACTCTTTTTCCTTTAGATTGTCAAATTAAAAAATACCCAACACGATTAAAAACAGAACAGAACAGCAAGATGGCGGCATAAGGTAAACACCGTAAATGCAGCCGTGAACAACTATTTCAGAAAAACCACGAAAAGAACACACGGACACCACTCGCACCCACAGGAAGGCTGGCTGAGTGAAAATCCTACAACTAGAAAAGAGTCTGAGACTCAGAGGAGCGGCGGAAGCAAAGTACAGAGGTACGGAGGCGCGCGCA
>PVJC01019942.1:0-29678 GCA_004026665.1 Murina feae | reverse complement strand
TGCATCCACCAGAGAGCAGGCAAGTGGGGTGACCAGGGAGCAGGCAATCGACCTGCAGGCAGCACCCAGCAGGGCCTGCTTGCCCATCCCCATGGTGTGGAGCAGACAGGCCCGGCAGAGAGCAGAGAATCACATGAAGTAGACCAAAGCCATCAGTAGCACATCTCCTGAGGGCTCCCCAATTGGGGAGGGTGCAGGTCAGGCTGAGGGAACTCCCCACCTGCCCTCCCCCTCCCCCACCTACCCGTGCACGAATTTCGTGCACCGGGCCCCTGGTATAGTTTATAATTAATGTTACAATTTTTACAACTTCTAGAATGGAATCATTTGCATAATTTATATCTCTACTATTGCTGGCACATGTAGGTATGTGCCAGCATGTATAATAAAAAGTTTTCTTTCAGTGACTCAATAAGAACTAGAAAAAAAATGTCTGTAAGTATAAAACTACATTTCAATTAAATTGAATTGGGTGTTATTACCATGACAAGTAGTGATTCTTAACTTTCTTGAATCTAACTTTTTTCATCTCTAAAATAAAGATATCACCTACTTCAGAGTCACTGTTAGGATTAAGTGCAAATATGAAAGCACCAAGCATTTTGTCTTGCATTTAATATTAACTCAAGTGTCAAATTAACATAATAAAAAATTTGATAATTCATTGATCCAATACAATCACCAACTATCTACTTGCTAGCTACAGAGTAGCCCAGCGTTGTCATAAAGATATCCAACATTTTTAGTAGAGGATGAAGTGGGGTTTACACTGTTATGAGTTGTAAAAGTTGTATAAAAGTAGGAAGTGATGGCTATTCCTAATTCAACTCTACAGACTAGACTAACTACATAGGTTATTTAATGAAGCTTCTTTAGAGCATTTTTTTGGGGGGTGGGGAGGTTGTTTCTGTGGGAGGTTGGCCAGCTGCGGGAGGTTAGTTGTAGGAGTGCACTGACCATCAGGGAGCAGCTCCCGGGTTGAGCTTCTGCCCCCTGGTGGTCAGTGCATTGTCATAACAACCGGTCATTCGGTCTATCCAACTGGTCATAACAGTTGCTTAGGCTTTATGTATATAGATTGCTTAAACGAGGGAACTCAAATATGTACACAGATGCCAATACCTTATTTCCATCTCCAGAGCCATCTTTACTTATCCCATCTTTTGAGGCTAAGCATGCTGGTGTTTCTGTAAAGGTTCTAAAAGGAACTCTTCGTAGAATCTGAGTTTCAAAGGTCCCAAGCCTTCCTAAAACGGGTATGTGAATGCGACCACAAGAAATACCTGAAGGTATAAAATATGTATTAGTCTACACATCAAATGTTAACATTCTTTCAATAAGTACCCTGGAAACAAAAATTAGTTAAGCACAAGAGGTTGAAAAAGTTAGTTTTCACAATAGTACAAACTGGTAAAGAAACTAATAATATCATTAAAGGCAAAGCCCTCTCAAATATAGGCCAGACCTGAGCCCTGGACAGATTCCAGGTGAGTAAAAAATTTTTTTCTTCCCAAGCCTGTCTTTTGGAAGTGAGGAAAGACCACCAAGGTCATAACAATGAGTGACTCAAAGTTTGAGATACGTAGTTCAACATCTGCCTTGCTTGTAGGGGGAAAAGACCATTTATGTCATAGATTCTTACTCTTCTTATACTAGAGGCCTGGTGCATAACATTCGTGCCCTGGAGGTGGGGGTGGGGGTGGGGGCCCTCAGCCCGGCCTAATGAAATATTTCAATCCTACAGAAAAAAAATATAATTCAGTAAATATTATGTAACCACCATTCTGCTTTCAAGGATCTTAACTTTCTGACATAAAGTTAAAATTCTTTAATAGAATGTAAGTTATTATTTAGCAAACTTTTCCTGTAAAGGACCAGGATAGTAAATATTTTCAGCTTTGTGGGCCACATAGTCTCAGTCTATTGCCTATAACAGGAAAGTAAATGTAAACAATATGTAAACAAATGGGTGTGGCCAGATTTGATCCATGGGGTCATTGTTTGCTGACCCCTCATTTTTCTTACATAAATACAAAAGAAATCCAAAATAAATTATAGGCAACAACGAAAGAGCCGTACTGCATACTGTGAGGCAGCATTTCCCAAGCTGGTCTTTAAAGTATTCCTTATACAAGAAAACTGAATGTTCCTAGATTAAACAAAATGCCATATATTTCAGTACTGAAGGTATATTCAGAACCTCGCATAAGCTAACCTACATTAATGAACTGCCAAGGAAGTTCCCCATCAGTGTACCAGAGTGCTCTTAGGAGGTAAACAACAAAAAGGGTATGTGTGTTTATGTTAATATTTAAATAAATTTAAGATACTGGATTTTTTTGCCTCCCTAGTTTAATTCCCTGCAAAATTCTCAACTCAGGCTTTAAATTTTTATTTTACACCTCTTAGAGCTTTTAAGAGATCATGCACATATGTATATATTGTATCCAAAGCCAAAAACTGGTTTAAAATTAAATCCTTCAAACAAATAATTTGCTTAGTTATATAACTGGTTTATTAATTCCAATTTTCCAACAGTATGCAATGTTAGACTAACTAATTTCTTTAGCTATTTATCACCCTAAGCCAGCGATTTTCAACCAGTGAGCCACAAGAATTTCTAAAATGTGCAATACCTGACTATTTAGCAGGGGCACTGACCTCTTTTCCCTTAGATTGTCAAATAAAAGAATGACAACAGCCAACATAACAACAGCAGTCCAGTATGACTGCTTTATCCTGAACCATACATATATAGGCCTTATAACACAGCTGCATCTTATTGGTTACGTCGCATAAGGTTGGGTCTGACTGGTTAATTCTTGGTACTAGGAAAGCTTTATATACAAGTATAGGCACCTGATTTTTTAAAAAGTCACTTTGAGCCTTGGCTGAGTAGCTCAGTTGGTTAGATCATCATTCTGATTCACCAAGGTTGCTGGTTAGATCCCCAGTCAGGGTACACACAAGAATCAACTAATGAATGCATAAATAAGTGGTACAATAAAGATGTTTCTCTCTCCCTTCTTCCCTCTCTAAAATCAACAAATTAAAAAAAAAAAAGAACTTTGTCATTTTGGAGCAAAAAGAGTAGGTAATTACTATTATTTTTTATAAATCAATCAGAAGTATACTTATTTTTTGTCAGATCAGCAAAATATATGTTTTTGGTATGCAACAAAATTTTAGTAATTATTTATGTGTGCCATGAGATGAAAAAGGTTGAAAATTGCTGCCCCAGGCCATTATCTGTTCCACAAAGTACAAAACTGAATGCATCAAACTTCTAAGGAAAGATACAAATAAGGGGAACCAAATTTTTTCATCTCTATATAAATACCAAAAAAGGTTTAAGGTTTGACACCCTAATCCCTAATCTAGACTGTAAAACTTTGGTTAACACTATTAAACTTGAAAATTAATTTTAAAAAATACAATTGATGATTTTCTCTTAATGTTTTCAAAAGACATTTCAAATTTTTTGAAGTGCACCATTTCATTTTTTTTTTTGCAGTAAATGACAATTGCCATTTCTCCCTCATAAAAATGAGGTTTAAAGTGGTTCATACATTTTAAGTTAACATGTTTAATGTTTTTCCAAGGACAGAATATGACTTAAAAACTATGACAATATAAAAATCAAGTCTAGAAAAAATAATGGGGGGTGGAAATCAAGAAATGAAAGTTAATGGACATTGAGGCTGTGTGATGAGTATTTGGCAGTTCACTGTCTATTTTGTGTGTGTATGAAAATGTTCTTAATAAATTAATATGAAAAGTAGCAAAATAAAATTATAATCTATGTAACAAGTATAGCTTTTTAAATTGAGCCACTACAATGTATTAAAAAAAAACCCTACAATTATAACAAAATTATGTGAGGCTATTTTACTTAGATGTTTAGACAAAACAACCATGAATTATTATATACAGTGGATATATTTTTTCCCTTTTACAATAAAATATATCTTTTAAAATAGTGTTTAACAATTTACAGTATCTAATATTATTAGAAAACTAGAGGCCCGGTGCACAAAATTCGTGCACGGGGTGGGGGGGGGGCTCCCCTCAGCCCAGCCTCACCCTCTCCAATCCAGGACCCCCTCAGGGGATGTTCGACTGCCGGTTTAGTCGAGCCTAAACTGGCAGTTGGACATCCTTCTCATAATCCTGGACCACTGGCTCCTAATCGCTCACCTGGTTGCCTGCCTGGTTGCCCCTAACTGCCCCCACCACTGGCCTCTTGCTGCTAACTGCCCCCATTGCCAACCAGGTCACCCCCAACTGTCCCCCCTTGCTGGCCTGGTTATCCCCAACTGCCGCCCCCTGCTGGCCTGGTCACCCCTCATGGCCCCCCTGCTGGCCTGGTTGCCCCATGCAGCCTGCTGTTCAGTCACTGGTCGTCCCTCACTAACCCTCCTGCCAGCCTGGTCATAGGCAGCCATCTTGTGAGGGTTAATTTGTATATTACCGCTTTATTATATAGGATAAGCTGAAAGGAAATCATCTTTGGAAATTTAAGAGAAATAAAAACGTGTGAACATAATCCTTTTAAAGTCTACTTGAATAGATAGAAAAATAAGTCCCCTTAAATAACTTATCAATGCAACTACACAGTCACCCCAGAAAATACTATCTGAAAAACATGTTTGTGCCATTTAAACTTCAAAGTTTTAAGAATTTCTTTGCTGGCCCTGATGGTATGGTACTGTAGTGCTGTTTTAACTTTCTATAATCTATGGGCTATACCAACAAGATGCCATTAGTACTAAACCTGTGGCTCTCAAACTTGAGCATGCAAGAAAATCACGTGGAGAGCTTGTTAAACCACAGTAAGGGACCTTTCCTGGTTCTGATTCAGAAGGTATGAGGTGGAACTTGAATTTCTAACAAGTTCCCAGGTGATTCTGATGCTGCTGGTCTGGAAACCATACTCTTAAACCACTGTACGTACTAAACAATGTAAATAACCAGTCATTCGCCAATCATACACATCTCCACAGAAATCATTGCAGAAAACTAATCAGGAATTTTTAACCCTTTTTGAGCCATGAACCCCTTTGGCAGTCAGGTGAAGCTTACAGACAGGCCCCTTCTCAGAATAATGTTTTTAAATGTATAGAATACACAATAAAGAAAACCAATTATGGTGAAGTTATCAAAATATTTTAAAAATATTCTTTACTAACAGAATTAAATAAGATCTAACAGCTACTATAACTACCATGATTTCAAAGGTGTGAAAGTATAAACAATATATTTTGAGATATATGCAATTGTAATGACATGAAAATATTTGTAATTTTGATTGGTGACAAATTCAGATACTGCAGTTACTGTAGATTTGTTGCCTTCATTCAGAATTGAAGGAAATGCTATATTTCACATCAAGATCAGTGAAAATAAAGTTCATGGAACCTCTGAATTCTATCCCAGAGCCTTTTGGAGGTCTGTAAACTCCAAATGAAAAAATCCTAAAGCCAAAAAGGGAAGTATTTCTGTGAAGTGTATTTCAAAATATTTGGCAGCAATGAGAAAAGACAGTTAAAAGTTAAACCATTTACAAACTTCTGTTATATAGATAAAGCTTTCTGAGTTTCACAGCAAGTGTTTTTAAAAAGAAATATTAGAATAAGGTACACTTATTTTCGGGCTATTAGAAAGTAGGTGAGTTATTAATTCAACTTTTAAATATTTGACTCCCTATATTCAATCTTGAATTAAGCATTCTCCAAAAACATACAAATGATTCAGTTTAAAAGATAAACCAATCTTAATTTATATTTTAGAAATATAGAAACTAATGAAAAAATTTAAACTATTTGCTGTGACAATATTTAAGTGCATAACGATTGATGAAATGGCAAATCAAGGTAAATGATCACTTAATCACTTGGCCTCTAACCTCTAACACAAATTGGGGGAAAATTCATAACTCACAAAATCAGCAATTTAGTATATACTTATTGCTTTATTAACCTCAAATTTTCATGTTATGCCCAGGTAATTTTTTCATGAACTTGAAATACTTCTTTAAAAAAAATAGCATCACTCCTATGATAACTTTCCTCAAATTTAAAAATGTTTGACAGGTTTTCGCTAAGGCTAGTGCTACTGTGAAGATAAACACGCCAACGAGAGAAATGATGATTAAGAAATAAAGATATTGTATCATTCATTCACTTTGCCTTATTTAAGCTGTACTGTATTTAACTACAGAGAAAGAGAATTAAAATTATAGTCTAGGCATATTATGTAGCAATCATGAAAATTATGGACATGTTTAAGCATCTTCACATCATTACACCTTCAGGAGGTAACACCTTTTAAACAAACACAGAAAGCAGCCAGAAATCACAATGCTGATCCTGCAATTCTCACAGCCAAATTCAGGTGAAATACTGCCACTCAGAATCTTTTACATGGAATCAAGCATTTCTGAATATACATATTTAGAAAACAAATTTACTTACATACGAAAAGTACATTTTTTAAAATACACACTAAAATTTAAAAATACACATAACGAGGGGTAGAAAAAATATTTAAAATTTCTCTTTACCATAGGTTTCATATTCAAAGAAACTAATGAGGAAAAACGCTTTAAACTGGGTACACAAAGAACTTCAGGAAAAGAAAATAGATCCAGTATCTAGGATGACAATTTAATTTTCCAAATAATTTTTCAAACTACCACATAACATATTTAAAGTCTAACATGACAGACCAATGGAAATAAAGAATAACACTGTACTTCAGAGGAGCTCTGAAATGCCCCCTTTTATCCTTAATTCATTTTACAACTTTGTGTTAGAAGATTAATTTGATCAAGTTCTTTTGTTTTTATTATATTGTTGAAATTCTTTACTGTTTGTAAGAATAAACTAGTTAAAGTTCAATTCTGATTTTTTCTATCTTTTGCCTTTCTTCTTTTTTTCAGGAGTTTTGAATAAAAATAATTCTCCTGGTGTTTTTTTAAGTCCTTTAAGAACATATCTCTATATTATTATAGACTTTTAGACTTGTCTACTACGAAAAAATAAACATTTTATGTAATCATGTCTTGGGAAAGTCTTAAATCAATGTGAAAAGTATTGTGCTGTTTGTCATGTAAAAATGTGAAATTCTACAATGACCTTGAACACATACACTTTATCCATTCCATTGCATACTATTGTCTACTCTACCAGATGGAAACCTGAAGGTGAGGCCTTGCTCACCATTCTACCTCCAGCGCCGACACAGCCCAGCAGGCCCTCAGCAACAACACATACATGTCAATCTGTCACGTCCAAGTGTTTGCAACTCTAATTCCTGATATAGGGGCATGCACTTGTTCCGGCTTAGCAAGGTCTTGGGGCTAAATTCACTCCTCTACATTTATGGATCATTTCGCAAATGCTTCTGCCCACATGCTCACTTAATTCCTCCGCGAAATAAACTGCCAGAAAAATGTACATTTAGCAAACAATAAAAAATCTGTAATTAACCTAAAATTTAGGAAAAGGGGACTTTTTAGAATTTATCCAGAGGTCATAAGCTGTCAACCCAACGAAACGGAAGTGTCTAGAAGTGAGGGGATCGTAACAGGATCCCGCCTCCGAGTCGGATCGTCGTAAACTCGGGGAAGAGAGAAAATGGTTTCTGGTGCGGAACCTCCCGCCTGGGGTGCCGCTTGCCCGGCGCCCGGTAAACAGAAGGGGAAGGCAAACAGCGCCGCCCCGACCGAGCTGCGGGGCCGGCCAGCTGTGATGACAACGGCGGAGCCCTGAGCGCCCGAAGCATTTCCCCGGCTCCCCGCCGCTCCCCGCCGCCCCCCGGCAAGTTTCCCGGAACCTGCCTCCCGCGGGCGTCAGCGGCCGCACAATGGCAGTGAGACGGCGCGCCTCGCGGCCCGAGGACCCCACCGCGCAGCCCCCCACCGCGCAGCCCCCCACGGGCAGAGCCTTCCCCTGAACTCCCGACAGGCCCGAAGGGAACCCGGTCGCGCTCCGGAAGAGGAATCGCAGCGGGCAGACAGCAGTCTCTGGAGAAGCTTTGAGGAGGGTCTGGGGACATTTTTAACCAGAGGAGGAGCATTTTGTGCCTTTCAGGGTGTCTGCGAAGTGGCCGCAAGTCCGGAGGCTGGAAAGTGCGCGCGCGGGGGAGCACAGTTTACTTCAAACGAGCAGCAGCTGCTCTAGGGGGTGGCCGAGCCCCAGTCTCCCGGGAAAGTAGGTGCCGGGCGCCGCGCATCCCTCGCGCTCTCGCCGTGGGGTAGGCCCCGGCTCGCCCCGGGACCCCACCGGCGGCCGGTACACCCGGGCCCAAAGGCTCAGGGGAAGTACTGCTTCGTTACCTCTCGGCGCGGAGGCAAGCGAGGAGGTGATGAGCCGCGCGGCGACCGCTCCGCAACTACAAGCGCCGCAGCCAGACATCTCCGCGGGGCCTAGGCCGGGCTTCTCCCCCTGCTCTCCTCCTCCTCTCTCCCGGGCTCTCCTCCGAGTCTCTGGGGCCCGGCTCCTACTTGCAGGGTGCGCCGACCAGGCTCCGGACCCTCCCGCCAACCCCTAGGCCCAGCGCAGACTTCACCCGCCGGGAAGCCAGGTCTGCGCGTTCTCAGCGGCCCTCTGTCGTGTACCCAACACTGTAGACACCTAACCCCTCTCCCTCCCTCCCTCCCCTCCTCCTCCGTCTCCCCACCCCCCACCCCCCACCCGCCTACCGGGCCCGGGGAGCGTGCGCGCGCCTGCGTCCTAGGCCTAGGGAGGGGCGTTGGCACGTGTACGTGTGTGTACGCGAGACACCGTCGTACGGCGAGGGGAAGGGGGCGGAGACCTCGGAGCCAATGAGCACGCTGCGATGGTGGCTGGCCCTAACTGCAGGAACTACAAGTCCCGAGAGGCAATTCTTCCGGAAGCAACTTTAATCCTAGTGTTGAAAAAATTTTTGAGATAAACACAGAGATGCAGGCCGGGAGTTGTAGTCCTAACCCGTCGCAGTCAAGTGCTGGTCATTTTCGATTGGTGGCAGGGAAGATGAAAGTGAGACCCGTGGCTTAGCCAGCCCCAAGTGGAGTCTTTAAAGGCTTTTGGCTGCCGCTGGATGTTTCAGAAATTCCTTTCGTGAAATTCCATATCTTGGCTCCTTATTTTCTTTTCCTTAGTTTCCTCACTTGTAACATGGAAGTGGTTCCCCGCCTCCCACTGCCCCCAGACCCCCTGGCAACAACTGTTAGATGATGGCTCTCTTTGTTTTATAAGCCAATGCTGATAATTTGCAGCTGTTGCTAGTCCCTGACTGCTTTACAATCGTTTGATGGCTCCCTTAACCCTGATCACACTCTGATAAATTGTTCCTTCACTAACTCTCTTTGAGTCCTCTGTCTGCATGGCTGGTTCCTCTCTGGACAGCTAAAACAGATCAACCCTGTACAAAGTACAGGATGGTGACAACTTAATCATCTTCCCATCTGAGTTGGCGGTAGACTATGTATTAAGATTTTGATTAATTCAGAAGTCCAGAGAAATTGCCAAGTGATCTTGGATGCTTCTAGTTCTGAACTTGGCGGGAGTTGGGCAAGCTAGAGTCAGGACTGGGCCACACAAGTTATTTAGCCCTCATCAATCGTGGATTACAGAAATGTGGCTTCTAGTTCCTTGGGTCTGGCCATGAGAAGGGGCATTGGCCTTGGCCCAGGCCCAGCAGGTTATGTTATGTTTCTTCTCTCTAAGGGAGTTGACTCCTGGTATTCCCTCAGTTTAAAGTGGCAGACACCAGAACCAGAGCCCAGGTCTTCCTCAGCTGCCTCCATTAATATAATTTTGAGGAAGGAAAGACTCTAATGTTCTCTCAATACAGTGTTTTCAAATTATGTTCTTAGAATCCCTCAGAAGCCATAGCTCTGTGGTGGAGGTGAGAAGACTAAGAGGATCTCCTCTGTCTCTTATTCCACCCCAAGATCAATCAAAACAGCTCTGCTTTTATCTGTTTATTTGTTTCATGTATTAGGGGTTTGTTTGAAAATAGAATTCTTTAGCTTTAAAGCAATGTTTCAAAACAATTGATTCTAGGACAAACCTTTCCTTTTAGCAATGACCTAAGTAGGTTACATGGACCCTAACACTCAACTTAAATATTCATCCCATTGTACCTTCTATTTAAATTTATGCAATTACTTTTCTATTGTAGGTGGCGGAAATGGCACTAGTTGTATGACTGGTGGGATCAGATCAAACCTGAATTCAGCAACCTCGGTACTTGGGTTCTGGCTAGGAAATAATTCAGAGTCCAGGACCCTCAAGTGACCAAAGATCGCGCTAATGTCAGCTGATTTTTTGTGGATTTTGCAATGAAAGGAAGTATGTGTCCTTGACCAGAATTGAACCTGGGACCCCTCAGTCTGAGGGGTGACATTCCAACTATTGAGTGAAACCAGCTAGGGCCAGCTGGGGCTGATTTTATTGCTTATCCGGGCCTGGAGCTGAAGTACAACTGAGGCACAGATATTCTTTCTAGGGACAAAAGGTCAGGGGGTCCAAACCACACAATGGCCCAACCAACAATATGTTAGGGGAGAGAAAGTCACCGTGGGGACAAGGTCCCACCCTACAATTGATTGTCCATTGCTGGGCACCTGGGGCTTTCCATCCTGGTGACCTTCTCTACCTGGCACATTGTACTTGTTCTGCTCGTGTCTGTCTAAATGCCTACAACACTTCTTACCTTATTCTATGAATAATTAATTTTTAAATGAAATCTATAGATTGCTATAAAGCAAGCTAAATAAAAGCTTAATGAAGTTAAGGCTCATCTGGGAGCACTCCATGGAGCTATCCCTTTCTCTGTCTAAGAGCTGGATTTCTCATTCAGTCAGTCAATGACTATTTATTAAGCACTATTTATTACATGCTGGGCACTGAGGAAATAACATTGAACCACATACACACAAAAATGTTTCCCTCATAGAGCTTCTATTGTAGTGGGGAAATATAAGACAGTAAGTAATATATATATATATATATTCCACTGATATGTTGACATAGAATATCCTTATATTGTTGTGTAATATATTCTTATGTTACTCGCAGGACAATTGAGCATTTCATTTTATTTATGGGCTGATGTTTTCTGTTTTGGTGTATCCCAACTGGACTATGAGCCCTTTGAAGGCAGGTATTTTATTATATACCTAGGCCAGAAAACCCGACATATAATCAAAGCAAATTATAATTGACAAAGAGGTGAGTGTTAATAGACACAAATTTATACAATGGTTAATCCAACTGACTAAGTGTCTCAGAAAAAATTCCCAAGAGATTCCGGATTAGCAGAGTGTAGACTTTGCCCTAGAAAATACAAAAACAAAGAGATCCACAACTGTTTAACTTTCTCAGTAATGTGAACAAGGGTCATGTGGCTCTGGCATTAGACTGGTGATGGTTTCATCACACTGGCAATGTGATTTTGGTAGTTTCACTACATCACCCCAAATCTGTGCTCTGTAGGTCAGACTATACCTGGATTATTAGGATCAGCATCCAACACGCATGGATTGGGACACTAACTTTGTACTAGGCTCTTTGTTGGTGTAGGTCTTATAGTTGTATTCAAATTGGGGAACTTGTACCGTGGAGATATACCAAGACTTCCCATTTGGTGTTTGAGCACAGAGGGGTGTTAAGTTTTTTATTTGCTTGTTTATTTTGCTTTTGGTTAGTTAGAGGGGTGTTAAGTTTAAATAGAATAACATCTATATTAGAAAGGGTTCGAATGTGAAGGATCGTTCTTTAGGAACCACGTGACTATTTGACAAAGGAGCATGTTCCATTTTGCAAGTGTACATTCCCTGACCTGAAATTCACAGGTTGGGGTGTGGGGAAGCACAGGACATGGTTAAAAAGTCTGCAAGGAGGAATCTCCAAAAGGCTGGGGCCTCTTAGGGGGACCTTGCTGAAGGTGGCAGCCCTTGCCTTGACTTTTCCAAACAAGTCTGAGCTCTCGGGTGTTTTGCTGGAATCCCTATGTTTAGTTTTCAAACCCGACCTTGTAGAAGCATGTGTTTTCTCAAGGATACTTACCCTGGTGATTGTATCTAATAGTTAATTTTAGTTCAAGCTGTTGTTACAATAAAAGCCTAAGGAGGCAGGCAATCGAGGCTGTTTGCTTCTAAAGCAAAACAGCCCCTTAGCCTTCTCTTTCACAGAAACGTGTGTCAAGTAATCATTCATCCGTCATTCAGGGTCTGCCCGTCAGCCCTGACATTGGGACAGTGTCCTTGCTCCAGGGTGTAGCCACATAGCCATGAGATGTAGCTAAGCTTGGCATCTAGGCAAAAGGCAATGAGGTTCCAGGACCCTTCTCTCTCTCACTTGGCACTTCATGGATAACCTCTGGCCAGGTTCCTATCAAGCCATCCCCACAAGTTATGGATTTGAAAACAGAGCCATTTGAGGTTTTCCTTGTAATAAAATGGCTCCTCTATTAGAAGAGTGATAGCAATACCTGTGGCCACATCTTATAAACTCTTTGGAATAAAATAATCACACTTACTTTTCAGCTATGTTCTGACAGGTTAATGATACTTTAAAAAGAAAGTCAAATGCAATTTTCCAGCTCAAATAGTTTCCAGGATCTACCCCACTCCTTATCTTGAGTTATTTACCTCTTGTGACCAACATAGCTGAAGACACATAACTTTTCATGTCTCTATCTTCTTTATATAAATAAAAATGTAAATGTTCGTTTGTTCAAAATCTTAAATCTCTGAAAATTCTTCACTGATTGCTTTGAAATTTTGACACAACATTGCATTCAAATATGCGTGTGTTTTTATATACCTACTATTACATAGATGTCACACCTGTGTGTTTTTTTCAAAAAAAGCATGCTTTTTTAAAAAACAGTGCCATCTGTTGGACATAAAAGCAACACACGCTATACTAAATATTTTACAATTCCTTTTCAATGTTTCCAATTTACAATCTATTCAATTTAGTGACGTCAAAGGAAGAATTGGTTGAAAAAGTATTTCCCAATATTCAAATCAATTATAAGAATCACTACTGGCTGAGTGAACGAGCTATTCTTGTGGCCAAGAACAAAGACGTCTATGAACTTAACAATATTATTCAGTCTAACATTCAAATCGAGGCAGTCACATACAAGTCCACCGACACTGTTGTGGAAGCAGATGAAGCGGTTAATTATCCAACAGAATTTTTGAATTTACTCAATCTGCCAGGGATGCCACCGCACGTACTGCAATTGAAAATCAAGTGAAATATCAACCAGCTAAAGCTTTGCAAGGCACTCAGCTTACAGTAAAAAAAATTAATGAGCAACAATCTTGACAGGACCTTTCAAAGGTGAAGATGTCCTCATTCCTCACATTCCTATGATTCCAACAGATATGCCATTTCAATTTAAGAGATTGCAATTCCCAATTCGATTGGCGTTTGCAATCACCATCAACAAAGCTCAATCTAGACATGGATTGCTTCTCACACGGACAATTATATGTTGCATGTTCTAGAGTCAGCAAACCAGACAATCTCTATATCTGCACAGACAATAGAACAACAAAAAGTATTGTGTACCCACAAGCATTGTGCAGTTTAAACATATTAGAAACGTGCCCTTTCTCTTTTCTTTCTTTTCCATTTAACCAGACTGAGCCACAGCAACGTGTGGCTGGGTACAGCTAGTTTTACATAAAAGTTTTTTTCCCCCCTTTAATATTTGATTCTGCCTCCCAAGATTGTGAACATTGTGAGTTGCTAAGTGAAAAATGTTTTATAGGTTAGAGTCAGGGAGTCATCCAATTTAGCACTGGATTTTTCAGATGAGGTAATAGGCATGTAAAAAAGCAGGGACTTGACCAAGGTGACATGAGTCAGAAATAGAAAGAGAAATAGAGTTCAAGTCTTCTGATTTTAAAACTTCGTTACTTAATCTTTTCCTTTTTTAAAAATCTTTATTGTTCATATAATTACAGTTGTTCCTCTTTTTTCCCCCCATAGCTCCCCTCCTCCCAGTTCCCACCCCACCCTCTGCCCTTACCCACCCCCCACTGTCCTCTTCCATAGGTGTACGATTTTTGTCCAGTCTTTTCCTGCACCTGCGATACCCCTTTCCCCCTGGGAATTGTCAGTCCACTCCCTTTCTATGGCCCTGCTCTGAAGATCCTCCCGGTGCCAGATGGTTTCAGACAGTCTAGCTCCTCCCCGTATGCATCTGAGTCTCCAGAACTCGCCTGGAACTGGAGTTCAGAGCCCTTGAGAGCTTGTGCCTCCCTCCGGTATGAAATGCTGCCAGCCCTTTCCATGAGCTCCTTCGCGCACACCTCTGTACCTCTGCACTTTACTTCTGCACCTCCTGAGTCTCAGTCTCTTTCTAGTCGTAGAATTTCCACTCAGCCAGCCTTCCTGTGGGTCTGGGTGGTGCCCGTTTTTTCTTTTCATTGTGGTTTTGAAATGGTTGTGCAAGGCAGCAATTTTAGGTGTTTCCCTATGCTGCCATCTTGGTTTTTCCACTAATCTTTTATTTTTTAACCTAAAACTCCTTCTGATAAACATAAAAATCTTACCTCTCCACCAAAGATTTTGGTACAGCCTCTCAGAGAGGCATCATTCTGTTGGGAATCACTGTATCTTCTTAATAAAGGCATTTCTTTTTTTATGGCTAAACACTGATCCTTCAGATACTAGTGATCAGACATTGATGCTTCCAGGTACATAACAAAAACTCAACATTTATGTTTTAAAAGATAAGGATTTAAAAAAAGGACTTATGTTGATAGTATGAGATTCAAATAATACAACACTGTATAGGACTATACTGAATACTTTCACTATTCTCTCTTATTTTTTTAAATATGTTTTATTGATTTTTAGAGAGGAAGGGAGAGGGATAGATAGAAACATGGACTGGCTGCCTCTTGCACACATGCACTCCCACTAGGGAAGGGCCAGAAACCCGGCCTGACAGGGAATGGAACAGGTGAGATCTTGGTTCATGGGCGGTTGCCCAACCACTGAGCCACACTGGCCAGGCACTTTCACTTTATGCTCATCTTGAGTCTCAGCAAGTGAGGTATTGTTATCTGCATTCCAGTTTTGCAGCTCAGAAAATCAAGATATAGAGGGTTTAAGTGACTTTCCCAGAGTCACAGCAGAACGAGGACTCACACTGTTTTCATTACTTCCTATATCTTCCTCCAAAAGCTGGTAATTTCCACTTCCTACCCATAAATATCTCGCATCAGAGACTAAAAAGCTGCCATTCCATTAAGGCAGTAACCTCCCCCCCTTACCCCACTCCCCTATTTTTCCTTAAGAATGACATGGGGCCCTGACCGGTTTGGCTCAGTGGATAGAACGTCGGGCCTGCGGACTAAAGGGTCCCAGGTTCGATTCTGGTCAAGGGCATGTACCTTGGTTGCGGGCACATCCCCAGTGGGGGGTGTGCAAGAGGCAGCTGATTGATGTCTCTCTCATTCATGCTTCTAACTCTCTATCCCTCTCCCTTCCTCTCTGTAAAAAAATCAATAAAATATATTTAAAAAAAAAAAAGAATGACATGGGTTGCCCTGGCCGGTTTGATTCAGTGGATAGAGCATCGGCCAGCAGACTGAAGGATCCCAGGTTCAATTCTAGTCAAGGACATGTACCTCAGTCATCAGTGTTTCTCCCTCTCTTTCTCTCCCCATCCCTTCCACTCTTTCTAAAAATCAATGGAAAAATATCCTCGAGTGAGGATTAACAAAAGAATGACCTGGGTATACTCAGGCTAAAACAAAGGATCTCTTACCCTTTGAGACAGCATGGAGGGACTGGAGAGTATTAAGTGAAGCCAGTCAGAGAAAGGCAAGTATCACATCATCTCACTCATATGTGGAATCTAAAGAGCAAAATGAACTGATGAACAAAACAGATCCAGAGACAGAGAAACATGGAACACACTGTCCAATCTCAGAGGGAAGGCTCGGGGGGTGGGGCGGTTGGGAGGTAGGAAGAAATTAACCAAAGGGTTTGTATCTTTTTATGCATAACCCATGGACACAGACAACAGTGTGGTGAAGGCCTGGAGCAGGGGCAGGTGCAGGCTTAGAAGGGGTCAATGGGGGAAAATGTGGACATTTGTAATACTTTCAACAATAAAGATCCTAATATATATAAAGAGCTAGGTGCCCTCATGACCAAACAGGTGACTGGTCACCATGAAGAACATGGAGCTCCTCTCAGTCCTCCCCTCCATTCCCCCCCGCCCCGCCCACAGCCCCCAAGCTGCTCACCATGAGGGGGGCTGGCAGTGGGGTGGGACTGGGGACTGTTGAGCAACCATGGCGGGCTGCTTTGTGGAGTGGCCCGTGGAGCAGTTGCGGGGTGGGGAGAGGGGAGTTTCACAGTGTCCAGCAGCAAGCTTCGATGGATGGCAGCAAGCTTTGTGGAGCAGTCGAGGGACCGGTGGGGTTGGGGTGGGGGAGCCTAGCGGAGCAGTTGTGGGGTTCTCAGAGTGTCACGTAGCGTCGCAGGGCGGCAGAGGCCATGCTCTGGAGGCCAGGCTAGGCCTAGGGACCCCAACCGCCCATGATTTTGTGCGTTGAGCCTCTAGTTAAATAATAATAAAATAAAATATACCTAGGTTTTGATAAAATAGTCTGGAGTGGGTGTGGGAATCTATTTTTCTAGAATACTAAAATCTGGAGATGCTAAGGTGTATTTGTAGAAACGAATAAGGTGAATTTTCACTTTGGTGGTAAAAGCTTGTGCTTTTACTTCTAAAGGTCTCTTTTTTTAGGCACCCTCTGTTGCAGAAAGACAAAAAAACAAAAACTAAGCAACGCTCTTTGAAGGAGTGGAGAAATCACAGCTTTAATAACATGAGTGGTCTCTGGGAAAAATTCCAAATCAGAGCAAAGTAACACAGGGAGCCCTTCCTCATATATGTTTCCCGAGTTAACCTTATTACAAATGTGTTCCCTCCCTCCAGGCCTTAGAGGAACTGAAACTCCCAACCTCCCTTTCCCCAGGTGTTCCAAGGATTCCACCCAGTTTAACAATCCCCCCTTTCCCCAGGTGTTCCAATGTTAGGTGTCAGCTAACAATCCGCCCTACCCTCAGGGCAGCCCGTTTTGGTGAAGGAGGCAATGCCTCAGCTGAAGGTCATTCCCCCAGAACATCAGGGCTACCTTTGAATTAGCCCTTTTTGCCTTCTCACCTCCAATTGCCACCACTTCCTCCCTCTGAGACTCACTGCCCAGTCTTGATATTGTAGGGAGAAGAGTGGGATCTGCTGCAGGATGCTCATCATTCTCTTAGGCCTATCCTTGAGGGCTGGTGATGACCTTATAGCACAGGATCCCCGCCCCTCCTCCCTCCTCCCCGCCTCAATTAGAGGTCAGTCCTTCTTTCTAATGTTCAGGAAAATGGCCAGCAGATGGCACTAACTCACCAGGGCTTCTCTCTTTGAATGGAGGTGAGGGATGGGGAGTGTTCTGAAAGCTAATCATTGGAAATGAAGACAGTGCTAGGCAATACTTGTTTCATTTTTTTCCTAAAAGGTCCAGATGTCAATGGTAGCATCACTGGTGCGTGAATCCCAGCTGAATCACTTCCCAGCTGTGTGACTTCTGACCAGTTACTTCATAAGCCTGTTGTTTCAACTATAAATGGGGGTGTTGACCTCCTAGGGTTAATGTGAGAAATAAATGATTCTTTGATCCATCGCTTCATAAATAATATATTTTTTGCTGTGCAGTGTATAATGTATGGCTTTCCTTTTATGTTTATTGTGGACAAAAGGGGTCACATGCTAACCTGACAAGCTCAGGGAAGATCTGCATGGCAGTCCTGCAAAATCAGAGACCTAGAGTAACCACAAAGGATGGTCTGAAGTTAAACTTTAATTAAAAACAGGTTATAGTGGGTAGTCATGTCCTAGGCCAGTATTTCCCCTGACAAAGATCGACTTAGCTCTTTACTGAGCCCATTTGTCTTTTTGCATCTAAGATAACATATATGAAAAAAAAGGGTAAGGGAATGATGTTGACCTAGCAATTCCACTCCTGGATATATACCTAAGAGAATTGAAAATATACGTTCATACAAAAACATGTACATAAATGTTCATACCAGCATTATTCAAAATCGGGAAAAAGTAGACACAGCTCAAATATTCAACTGTTTAATAGATAAAATGTGGTATGATCATACAATGGAATGCTATTCAACCATAAAAAGTAATGAAATATTGATACGTACTGCAATATGAATGAACCTTGAAAACATGCTAAATGAAAGAAGCCAAACATAAATGACCACATATTATATGAACGCATTTATGCGAAATGTCCAGAATAGGCTCATCCATAAAGACAAAGTAGTTGCCAGGGGAGTGGGGGAGGAGGATTAGGGAGTAACTGGGTATGAGATTTCTTCCTGGGATGAAAATGTTTTGGAAATAGACAGTGATAGTGGTTTTTAAAACTCATATACTGGGTTTTTAAATTGTACAATTTAAAATGTTGAATTTTATGGTATATGACTTATATTCCAATTTTAAAAACCCGATAATTCTACCAACAACAGACCTTCACTAAAATAATATCTAAAAGATATTTTTCAGGAAGAAGAAAAATAACCTTAAAAGCAAAGTCTGAGGAGATAAACATGTAAATAAGTCTAAACAAACATGGTAATATTAAAATGCTTGCTTTGAGGGGCAAAAAATAACTAAAATATTGTGAGGGGCGAAGATACAGTTCTTTAAAATAGTTTATTGATATTTAGAGAGGAAGGGCCAAGAGAGCAACATGGGTTGGCTGCCACCACACGCCCCTACTGGGGATCTAGGCTAAAACCTGTGTCTGTGCCCTGACCAGGAATGGAACCAGCGACCTTTTGATGCATGGGATGGTGCACAGCCAACTGAGCCACACCGGCGAGGGCTGAAGATACTATTTAACTTTGATTTTGTTAAAATCCGTTTATAAAAATAATCCAAGAGAAAACACTAAAAGGACAGAAAAAGTATAAGACTCCCATATCAATATAAGGGGAAAAACTGAATAAGAAAACTATTGCTCAATCATAATGCTAACAGTAAAAGAGAAAGATGATTTTAAAAAAATCAACAGGTAAGATAATAAAAACAAGTGCAAACACAACTAATTACCATATATATTTATGAGACTTGCTAGTTAAAAGACAGATTATTAGATTAGATAAACTAAAACTCAGCTATATACTGTTTACAAGAAACACAGTTTAAAAAAAACACAGAAGCCCAGTGATTCCACTTCTGGGAATATATCCAAAGAAACCTACAACACTAATTCAAAAGAATACATGCACTCCTGTGTTCATTGCAGTGTTATTTACAATAGCCAAGATTTGGAAGCAATCCAAGTGCCCATCAGTAGATAAGTGGATGAAACAGCTGTGGTATATTTACACAATGGAGTATGATCTCACAATTAAAAAAAAAAAAAAAAGGAAATATTACCTTTTGCTATTGCATGGATGTATCAGGAGGGTACTACACTAAGTGAAATAAGCCAGTCAGAGAAAGACAAATACCATATGATTTCATTTATATGTGGAATCTTATGAACAAAATAAATTACCAAAAAATGATACATAAGGTTAAAAGCAAAAAGATGTTAAAAGATACACTGAGCAAATACTAACCTAAAGAAAATTTGGAGATATATTATTATACAAAATAGGCTTTAAGACAAAAAAGCATTATGGGGCCAAATAACATAGTTATACACATAACAATAAAAAATTCAACTTATAAGGCATAAAAATTCAATAATAGACAACCATTAAAATAACCTCCAAATATATAAAGCCGAATTGAGGAGCACAGAGAGAAATGGACAAGTGCTTCATCTAGTGGACAATTTCAACACACTCCTTATTTACTGAACAGAACAATTAACAAGTTTGAGTTAATGGTCTTATGTAGAAACCTGCATTCAGTGATTAGGGAATACACTTTTTTTTTTTCCATCGCACGTGGAAACTACAAAAACTGATCAAGTGCTAAGTCATGAAGCAAGACATCAGATTTCAAAGAACAGGTACCACACAGATCTCATTTGATGTATTTAAAATTCCTTGATGTTTGGAAATGAAAAACCCTAAACTTCCAGTAAACCCACAATGATCTGTTCACTGTCACCTGAAGTACTCACCTTTTGCAGTATCTCCCCAATTCACCAGGATTCCCTTTCTCTAAGAATTGCCCCATCTCCTCAGCAACCAGGACTAATAGGACTGCCCCTAAGCGTCTCTCTGGCCCCACCCCACTCCAGCCACAGTTGGTTAGACTAGAGGTGAAGCCCCCTTTCAAACTGAGCCAATCAGATTCTCTCTCCAAGGAATCTGGGCTTAGGACAGGACTCTTCTTTGACTTCAGAAACGGCCTCCTCTTCTACGAATCCAGGTGAGCAAAGATAGCTCATCTGCAAAGAGAAACTAAGGGTGCCTGCAAGAAGAAGAGACTGCGAAATAGGCTGACCAGAGAGAGACCAAGAAAGAGGAGGGAGAGACAGTCAGAGAACCAATCTGAGAAGCAGAGCAAGACAGGTTAGAGACTGAGAGAGAAAAACCACTGAGTGCGAGGGAATGAGAGAATCAAAACCAGAGAGAGTGATGGCCTGGGTTCAACGGCATTGCGGTTCCCGGTTCCAGTCCTTCCTGTTGTCTGCTGACACCCCAGTTACTTGTAACTAAAAGCCTTCCCTTGTTCAGTCCCACCTCCACTCCTTGGCTCTGACCGATCACTGTGCTGGAAACCACCTACCCCTGCTCTGCCTCCAACTTGGCTTGTCTAAGTTTTCTCAATCTTTCAAGACTCCATTCTTGTCCTGATATCTCACTGACATTTTGCTCTATCACCCTCGCTGCTAGAGCTCTCCAAACTATAGAGAGCATTCTGCCTGGAAAACTCCCTTGGTTGGAGCAGAAGAAGCCTGACTGGCCCTGCTATCTTTCAGCCTGTGCCCTTCCGCCCTGCCCTCTGCTGTCCATCCCCATGCAGTTTACGCTCAGAAACTGAGTGACCAGCCAGTATACAGCAGGCTGAGACCCAAACCCCAGGGTTTTTCTGAAATGAACGTTTTGTCCATCCAGTGTGCAGAGTCTCCACGGGGGAAGGAAACACCCTGTGAGTCATCAGCAGTTTGGTAAAGCGAAGGCATCTTGGGAACTGTGCTCTTAGCCTCACTGAAAATCATGGAAAGGACTTTACAGATGGTTTAGATTCTATGCTAGACTGACTCCTTCACTTAAAAAAAAAAAAAAAGCTATTGAGATATAATTGACATATAACATTATATTAGTTTTTTCTTTATTTTTAAATATTTTTCCCCAATACCATTTATCCCCCTACACCCTCCTCTACCTCTAACATTATATTAGCTTTAGTGTACAACCAACTTCTTCATTTATAGATATGGAAAATGAGGTCCAGGGAAATGGACCAGGCATGCAGCTAGTAAGCAGCACACCTGTCTTTGGAAGCAAGATGCTTAGAAATCAGGTGCCATGAGCTCAACAGTGTTTCCTTTTCTGAAAGTGAGGTATTTGCCATTCCCTCCCATCCTCCAAGCTGTTTCTGCTTGGCTTCTTGCTCCTGACAGCCACAGCTTAAGCTCCTAGCTAGCATTTAGTCCTTAAATTAGACGTCACCTCCTCCAAGAAGCCCCCTCTGACTACCACCTCAAGTGGTAATACCACTGTGTATGGTATATTTTATATACTCATACAATCCAGTCCACCTATGCACATGGCTTGGCATAGAGTAGACAGATACTCAATAAATGTTTGGTAAGTGAAGAAAGAAGTCAGGTGCCAGCTGCCACCTGCTGGAGTCCAGCTATTCAGGCCCTCAATGAAGAACAGAAAGGGAAGGTCATGGGGCGAGAGCCCAGCCAGCTCACTCTCCCAGCACCCCTCTCGGTGAGTTGGAAGGGAACTGGTGCACAGGTTGAAGCAGCACGCACTGACTCCTAAAGCAATATGGCAAGGCGTCTGTGCTGCAGATAGTTGAACACTGACCCTTTGGGAAGGTCAGTCAAGCCCCACCCCCAGCGGTCAGTGAGAGCTGCTCCCTGGGAAGCGTCGTCTGGAAGTGAGTCAAGGAGCAATCAATCATAAGGCCACTGGGCCCAGTCCTGCATGTGCTCACTTTCTCAGAGGTCATGGGGAAGGGGTGCTCCACCAGAGAAATTTCTAATTGATTGTGAACCGAGCCCCTGGGAGTTGGGCAGATACTGATCCAAGAGTACAAATCCAGCCCAGGCCAGAGGCAGCCAAAAGGAGCAGCACTCGGCCAGCCAGGGGATCAAGGAAAGCTTTTTGTCCTAATTATAAATTAACACTCTTTCCTCTCTCAGTCCCCACGGCCTCTTTCCTGACAGGAGGGGTTGGGAGAGAGGCAGTCAGTGTATCTTACCCAACCCCACGCCTCTCTACCCTGACTGTCCGTGTCTCCAAGATCACTCTGGAACCATCTGCCAGCCTCTGATTTACTATTTTAAACCAAACCTCTTTTCCAAAAACAAAGCCCTATTCGTCTGGACCAGTTGTTTTACTCAAGGAACAGGGGCTGTCACACACAGTAGAAATCTGGTGTCTGGAAAAGGTGGATGTCTTTAGAAAAGCTTGGAGCGGCAAAAAAAAAAAAAAAAAAAAGGAAAGACAAAGTCCATAATTTCTGAGTGAGGCCAGCCAGCCCAGCTGGAGAAGGCAGTAGGCTGTGGGAGTTGCTCAAAGACCACTTGGCCAACTTACCAGACCATGGGCCAAGACATTGTATACATTTCCCGGTATCGGAAAGAAAGGGAAAAAACATATTGGGACATGCGTTTAGCTTTGCTCAGGAGTCCAGAACATGCTCACAACTTCAGGAATCTCTGCTCTTCTCTGTGAGCGGAAAATATGACCCATGAGAGCAAATGCAACCGTGGAGTGTGTGTCTAATTCCCCAGCCCTGCCACTTACAGGGGGCGCCGGCTCATGATCACTTTCCAGAGTTCCCTCTTCTCTCTGAGCAGCTGGGGTTAAAAGACAGGACAGTCATCTCAAAATCAAGTACAAAATCAAGTACAAACGTGCAGGTCTCTGAGCTGCACTGGGCTTCTAGTAAGAACAAAAGCAAATGTAAAGGGAAGCATGCTAATGTAATTATCAACCTGGTGCATTGGATATGTGCTTTCCAGACTCGATGGAGAAATCATCCTACATTCAATAGCTTAATATGAACTGTGCACTAAGAGTTCCAGATCCAGCAAAGAAATAACTTATTTACATTTCAAGTAAAAATATTGGAGTTTATTATTTTATTTTACCACCATTTATATGTATGGACAGTGATGAAGACCTTGCTGACGTCCTGTGGAGCAAGACCAGGAAATATACTTTCTATTGATTATTTCACCTTCAACTTCAGATTATCATTATTGTAAAGGTGGGCAAAACCATGTAAAAAGAAAAGGAAGGGGACTTCTATTGATGGCACCAAATGAAAAACAGTCAAAGCCACAAAGTTTGCCAATGGCCCATTTCTGGTGTTTCTTTTAAAGAACAGATCAAAGAGGCTTTATTTTGCCATTTTGGGGGCTACGTGCCAATCGGCATCACGGGACAGACAATAAGTAAAGGCATGAAGAAACAAACAAGCAAACTGCACCAGAACAGATGTGCTTAAATTAACCAAGTGACAGCTTGTGCGTCAGTCTCACAATGGCTGTCACGTGAGGTCGGGTGCGGGGCGGGGTAGGGGGGGAGGGCGGTGGAGGGGGGAGAGAAGTACCACAAGACTTAGTTGTTTAGAGGCTGCTGAGCAACCCCACGAAACCTCAGAGAGGCCATCCCTCCAGGCCGGCGCTGGCCCCCCCTACTTGCCCGCTGCTGCCTCCTGGTGGGCACTCTTCCTCTGATCGTGCTGGGGGCGGGGGTCTGGAGTGGGATACTTTGGAGGTACTGGAAGGCGCTCTGGCGACCCACCTGCCTCTCTACGCAGTTAAAGGTGAGGGCCACTCCCACATTGCTCTTCATGATTCTGGAGGAGCCATCTGATGTGCCATCAAAGCACCGGCCAAGAGCAATCTCCTTGGCCACACGAGGGTCCTGGTCAGTGACGGTGTAGATGCCATAGTTGTGGCCCAGTGGATCCAGGGGCGCCAGCATGGTGTACTCACTGGTGTCATTGTTGACTGCCAGTGGTAGGTGGTTAACCAGGTACTCATGCAGCATGGAGTTGACACTGGCTCGATGGCAGCTGCCTTGGGGAATGATCTTCACTAACGTGCGGTCCACACGGTCCTGGTCATAGAGCATCCCACTGCACTTGAACTCCAAGCAAGCAGAGGAGACATTGGGCTGGTCCCTATCCCGTGTGCTTTTGACATCCCGGATGCCATACAGCTTCCCCACAGTCTGCCGGTGGGTGCCCCCCATGTTGCGGGATCGCACATTCACCTCCACTGGCCCCACGATCTTCACCTTAATGTAGCAGGCCCTGAACTCCATTGGCTTGGGCCACCATGTCAGGTAGTCCTCCGTCCAGCTCATGGGATCGTCTTCATTGAAGGGGACAGTATTGTAGTCATATCGATCCCCCTCAATCCGGTAGAACCGGAAGTGGGCTGCACTAGGCGGTGCCTCCTCGCATGCCCGGAGATTCTCAAAGGCATAGATGGGCCCATTGCTCTCCTCCGCTGAGTTGGGTCTTGGCTTGGCCATGCTGATCTGGAAAGCCGTCTTCTTAACCCGTGGGTCCTCATGGTCTGTCCGACGGTACTTGAGCTTGTTGAGGTAGGGCTGAGGGACACCAATTGCATTTGGATTGAATTTAGGAGAAGATTCCACTGCTTCCAGTTCTTCCCCAGCCAGGCTTGCCAAGACATAGGCAGAGTAGGCATCAGGGGACTGGTCATCACAGAAGGCAGGCAGACAGGCCCCATTGGGGCCCGTGATGACACTGTCAAAGCGGCCCCAGGCCCTGGGGTTGGATGAGAAGCCAGTCCTGGGCTCCAGGTTGATCACAGAGACCACAACGCCCTGGACCTGCTCACTGGGCAAGAACCTCTCACTCCTGTAGGCCCTCACCTTGATGAAGCACCTCCTGCTTTCAGGGACGTCCAAGTTAAAAAGCCTCCTTTCCCGGATCTCCATGTTGCCCACCAGGAAGGTTCTCTCTTCCCTCTTGTTTCGTCTTTGGTTTTCAAATTTAAAATCACCTTCCTCTTCCCATAGCCCTGTGTCTGGGTTGAGCGACCAGAGTTTCATCGCGGACACATGCTCTGGCATCTTGACCTGGGTCGAGTCAAGGTGAACCTTCACCTTGCCAGCATTGAGTGACTCAGAGGTGGCCTCCCCTCTGAAGTCCACAGAAAACATGCCATATGTTCGAAGGGGGAAGGTGTCTCCGTCATCGTTGATGAAGTTCAGGTCACTCTGGGTGGCTGTGGCTGTGGAAATATTGCGGGGATCCAGGAAGGTCACACTGGCCTTTACTTTTCCTGTGTAGGGCTCCCCGTTCTGCTTGTAGAAACTCTTGGAAGGGATCTCCAATTCCGCCACAGGGTCTTCACCATCCACCTCTCCCAGGGGGATAATGTTGGTCTCTGTGGCCTCCAAGGTGATGGGCTCTTTCCGCCGAAGCATCTTGATCTCGTGGAACACGGCACTCCCCTTCTTGTTGAAGGGCAGCACCTTGGTAGTGTTGACGAACTTCTGCAGCCTGTCCACAAATGTGAGCACCAGCCTCTCCGTGTCCTGGGGGATATGGAGGGTGAAAGTGCCCTTATAGCCAGTCATGCTCACACGGTTGCCCCCCATGTACACGTGGCCAAAGCGCATGGGTTCCCCATTGTCGGCAGCGCTGACGCGGCCCCGCACAATACTCCGGGTCTCGGTACACCGCTGGCAGTTACACTCCTTGGCCACCTTGGTGGGCAGCGTGTACCCACTGCACTGGATCTCCCTCTCCTCTGTTTTGGAGATACCACAGCAGTACTCCACAGCATCCCGGCACCTGATCCCATTCTCCTGCTGCCCTGCACAGGTCTTGACAGGGCAACGGCCCACGTCATAGTAGAAGGAGTTGGTGGCATTCTGGAAGCAATCGTGAGGCAACCGGATAAGGTAGCTCTCAGGAGTTGGGTTGCACGGAGCCTCATCAGGGGCTGTGGAGGGAAACGGTGTGGCTATTACATGTAAGTTCACATCTTACACACAAGACACCTTCACCTCACCTCTATACAACGCTTTATCGTTTTCAAAGTACTTGCATATCCATGATCCCGATTCTCACTGAACGTCTCTGAGGAAGGTGAACAGCTGTTGTTGCTAAGCCCCTTCTATACATGGAGAAGTAGAGTTGGTTGCTGAGACCACTCCAGTGATGGCTCTCATTGGAGACGAGCCATTAAATTCTGTGAGGGTGTGTTGAGTTACACCCGGAGTGGGAGTGCTGCTGGCATGTAGTGGGTGGGGCATTGCTGCTCTGGGACCTGGAAAGCCCGGCACTTTCCTCCACAAGGACTTTTTCTGTTTCCTGCATGACTTTCACATGTCCCACCAGACATTCATGTAGGTGGAAAACTTGTTTAAAATGACCAGAACCTCGTATTTTTTATGTGATTTTACCATACTTTGAATTTTTCCAAAAATGCAGCTACCATAAAAATCAAGCTAAGATTATAGTTTGTTTAGCTTGGAAAAATACCAAGAATTGTTCCTTGTCTCAGAAAAATCATGTACTTAGCGCCTTACCCAAGGAAATGTGAACCACCACAATGATACCCCTGCATCCCTCAGTATTTGCAGCTGCCACATTCACAGTGACTGGGTTCAAGTGCAAGTCTGTGACCTCTTGGTTGGCTTTCTTGTGCAATTATGCCAAAGCCTTTACATTCTGAAGTACACATTATTTTTGTATTAAAATTCTTTTCTTTTTATTTCTCCTTTATGGCATAGTTTGGGATGTGTGCATATATACTTGGCAATTATGTGTAGTTAACTTATTATCCATACATTTATCTTCTGAATAGAAAATATTTTGTAAATGTGAAGTGTTAAAATATAAAGTATTAAAAATAACTGTGACGAAGGGGGAGCATTGGTGTTATGGGTTGGGAACCACAGCTGACAGGGCTCCACTGTTGCCAAAGTCCAACTGTCCTGTGCCTTGAGGTCTGTTGCTCAACTTTCTTGGAGTCTGTAAACTATTCCAGAACCCTTCCAAGAAATTATCTCTTTCTCTGCCGTTTGTTTTGTTTTGTTTAGGCCAATTACTAAGCTATCCTCCTTCTCTCACACTTTCCAAGTACAGGTTCCTGAGTGATTTTGACCTTAAGTCTTTCCCCTCAAGCTCATTTCTTTTTCTTTTCTTAAAAACATTTTAACTGATTTCAGAGAAGAAGGGAGAGGGAGAGAGAGATAGAAACGTCAATGATGAAAGAGAATCATTGATGGGCCGCCTCCTCCATGCCCTCAACTGGGGATAAAGCCCGAAATCCAGGCATGTGCCCTTGGCTGGAATTGAACCTGAGACCTTTCAGTCCTCAGGCCAACGCTCTATCCACTGAACCAAATCAGCTAGGGCACCAACTCACTTCTTAAAGCTCGCTCTAAGCAGGTCACCCTTTCTTATAAAGCCTCTCAACTTGCTACTTCTATACCTTTGCTCACACTGGCCTCTTAGTCTGGCCATTCTTTAAGACCAGGGCTTTAGAACTTCGGCTGTGAATTAGAATCACCTGGGGAAGCTTTTAAACTGTGCATACCCAGGCCACATCCCAAGCCAATGAAATAAAACTCTCTGGGGGTGCCTGACCAGCAAGGCTTAGTGGTTGAGCATTGACCTATGAACCAGGAGATCATGGTTTAATTCCAGTTAGGGCACATGCCCAGGTTTCAAACTTGATCCCCAGTGTGGGGCATGCAGGAGGCAACTGATCAATGATTCTCTCTCATTATTGATGTTTCTATCTCTCTCTCCTTCTTCCTCTCTGAAATCAATAAAAATATGTTTAAAAAAACAAAAACAAAAACCTCTCTGATGTGGGGAGGAGGGGGAAGTTCCAGGCATCTGGGTTTTTGTTAACACCAACCCGGTGATCCCATTGGGCATCCAAACCTAAGAACCACCATTTAAGCCCCGGCTGGAATGCTGCTCTCTCAAGGAGCCACCTGGGAAGTCTCTCTCTCTCATCTGGAGAGCCCACGGCCCATTACTCTTGCTTTAACTGTATGTGTCTATCTTTACTCTTCCCTTCATTACAGTTCTTTGCCTCTCCTGGGGCGGCAGCTCCGAGAGGGTAGAATTAGGGTCTGTGACAGCTTTGTGTCCCAGAGGACATAGCACTGTACATAGCACAGAAAAGCTGGGTTTTTTACTGCCCAGTTATGTCCACTGAGGTGCTCCCCAGTCCTGCAGGAGAGGTTCCCCAGGGACCCTGCTAGGCTTACCTATGACGATCAGCTGGGCGACCTGGGACTTTGCAGCCCCCGCATCGCTCTGGGCTTTGCAGACGTACTCCCCAGCCTGGTCCTGCTGCAGGTTCTTCAGTAACAGCTTGCCGTCGTGCTTGTAGAGGGAGGGGTCCAGCATCGTGTTGTTGTGATACCTGTAAGGGATGGAGAGGTGCAGCCTGAGGAGGCCAGGCCATAGCAAGCAGCCAGAGAGACAGATGGAGGATGGGTCCCTGCCAATGCCAATACCACTTGTGACATAGCTCATCCAAGAGCACTGATTGGCCTGGGAGTCAAGGGACTTGCTTGAGTCTCAGCCCCATCACTCACTGGCTATGGATCCTTGGACAAATCATTTCACCTTCCTTAGCATCAGCTTCCTGATCAATAAAATGGGAGCAGTGACTTCTAGCTGTCATCCCAGCAACACTGGTCAAACAAGAGAATGGCTGCAAAATGTTTGTGAAGGATGAAGCCACAGGAGACAGTGACGTGGTTTGCCTTTGTCGGGGAAGCAGGGCTGAGGAACCTTGTTCTGTATCCTGAGGACACGCAAGTCAGGACCCAGAGACCTGAGCCGCTCTGCAGGGACCCAAGTCTCGAGAAGACCACACAGGGCTTTGGGGTTGTCTGTGTGGCTTCAACCCCGCTGGCCTCTACTTATAAGTGCCAACTTCTGGCCCTAGCCTGTTGGATAGAAGGTAGGCCTGCAGACTGAAGGGTCCCAAGTTTGATTCCAGTCAAGGGCGTGTGCCTGGGTTACAGGCTCCTCCCTCGCCTCAGCCCTGGTCAGGGCTCATGCAGGAGACAACCAATTGATGTGTTTCTCTCACATCGATGAGGTTAACAACAACATGTAAGTGCCAACTTCTGGGCTCTGAACCTGGGCCTTACTTGTAACTTTACTCTGTTGGTTAGTATTATGATTGATAAGATGAGACCCCCCAGTTGACACCTATGAACCAGGAAGTCATGGTTTGATTCCCCTTTGCAGGCGCGATCCCCAGAGGGAGGCATGCAGGAAGCAGCCGATTGAGGATTCTCTCTCATCTTTGGCATTTCTATCTCCCTCTCCCTCTCCTTTCCTCTCTGAAATCTAAACTAATAAAAGCAAAATATTAAAATTAACCGTTTCTCCGAGACAGGTAAGCCACGCCCACCAGCCAATCAGAGCGGCTGTATGCAAATTAGCCCAGCCAACATGGC
>PVJC01019941.1:0-29617 GCA_004026665.1 Murina feae | reverse complement strand
TCCACTGAGCCAAGCCAGCCAGGGCTGTTTTGATTGTTTTTAAAAGTACAGGATAATGTCAAAGTAAGTATTTCATTAAACTGGTCATAATTTAAATACTTTTTCCCTGGCCGCCATGGCTCAGTTTGTTGAATATCATTCTGTGCACCAAAAGGTCGCCCATTTGATTCCCAGTCAGGCCTATGCCCAGGTTGGGGCTCGATCTCCAGTTAGGGTGGTGATCAATGTTTGTCTCATACTAATTATTCTTTTTCTCTCACTCTCCTCCCCCCTCTCTAAAATTAATAAAAACAGCCCTAGCAAGTTTTGCTCAGTGACCAGAGCATCAGCCTGCAGATGGAAGGGTCTCGGGTTCGATTCTGTCAAGGGCACATACCTCAGTTTCAGACTCAATCCCCAGTACTAGTCAGGGTGTGTGCAGGAAGCAAACAATTGAAAAGTCTCTCACATCGATGCTTCTCTCTATCTCATCCTCCCTCTTCCACTCTCTCTAAAAATCAATGGGAAAAATATCCTCAGTGAGGATTAACAAAAACAAAATAAAATAAATAACGTTAAAAATGTTTAAATACTAATATTGTGTGTTCATCTGTTCATGCCATCAGGTCATATTGATTGGTTGAAAGGCAGAACTTGAAGTTAAAATCTGTAGAAAAGCAGGATCATATTTTAGCATAAGAGTGAAATATTGGATTGTACTATTACCTACAAACCTATTGTTTATTTAGGCATTTATTTTCAGATGTTTCTTATTGAAAAATGTAAAAATAATTACCTGTGTTTTTCAGATTCAACCAGGCCCACCTCCATGACCAGTATTCTACCCAGAAAAACAAGAAATCACTCTTCCATCAGAAAGCCTCTGGGTTTTGAGATTTCCTTATGCATATGTGACAGAGAGAGGACCTTGTTTCCCACCAAAAGAAAACATGCAATTAATGAGGTACAAGGTATTCCGTGGGGTTCTTAAAGCACTAACACAGTAAGTGTGTTCCAACCAGTTCAGTTCTATTCTTCAGCTAGTATTGGTTTTGGGTGTATATGGAGTGTTTTCTTTGATGTGTGTATATTGTGTCTTCTTGAACCCCAAAATGTGTTTTGGTTACAGATCAGTATTTGAACAATAATTGTTCTATAACTTGATATTGTTGAGATTTATTGTCAATGAGGCTATAACTTCCTAATACAGATCGGTTATTCTAGAAAAGGATTTTAAAAACATGGTTGATACTTCTGTGTTCTCTTGTTTCTGTTTCACTGCCCATAATTAAATATGTTTCTATTAAAACTGAATGTTGTATAATCATGTTGAGCCAAATCTTTGTTTTGCTAAAATTGTGTTTTAACCGGGATTTTTCTTAAGATGCTACTGCTGAAATTATCTTCAAAACAAGGCTTCTTGTTTGGTTCACAGTTCTTTTTCCTGTGTTAAATTTGCTTCACAATTACACAATGATTGTTTTTTCTTACCATTTTATTCTTGGACTAATGAAGTACCATATTGTAAATGAATGCTGTCTGAGCTAAAGCTTTTGAATTCAAATATTCACACACTCTCAGAGGTAAGGCAGGGGAGGGTGAATGAGAAGAAGGTGATCAAACAAAGAACTTGCATGCATATATGTATAACCCATGGACACAGACTATAGATAGTGAAGGCAAGGGCAGGCTGGAGGGGGTTAATGAGGGAAAAAAAAGGGGACATATGCAATCACTTCAACAATAAAGATTTTTTTTTTAAAATCACAAAATATTACCACACTTTATTCTTCTTTAATCCTCACCTGATATGTTTTTATTGATTTTAGAGAGAGAGGAAGGGAGAGAGAGAGAAAAAAATAATCAATTGCCTCCCTTATGCACCCTGACTCCAACCTTGGTGTGTCTGGATAATGCTCTAACCAACTGAACTATCCGGCCATGGCATGGAGTGTTTACTATTTATTATTTATTTATTTATTTATTTATTTATTTATTTATTTATTTATTTTAAATTTTGTTTTATTGCTTAAAGTATTACAACGAATGTTAGATAGGTCTCCATTTTTTCCCTTGACCTTCCCCCCTTCTCCCTACCCCTCCCCCCAGTGTCTTGTGTCCATTGATTATGCTCATATGCATGCATACCAGTCTTTCAGTTGATCTCTTTACTCCTCCCAACCCTCCCCAGCCTTCCAGCTGTAGGTTGACATTCTGTTCAGTGTTGTTCTGCTTCTATATCTGTTTATGCTTATCAAGTTATAATGGTCTTTATTATCCATAAATAAGTGAGATCGTGTGGTATTTTTCTTTTGTTGACTGGCTTATTTCACTTAGCATAATGCTCTCCAGTTCCATCCATGCTGTTGCAAATGGTAAGAATTCCTTCTTTTTTACAGCAGCATAGTATTCCATTGTGTAGATGTACCACGGTTTTTTAATCCATTCATCTGCTGATGGGCACTTAGGCTGTTTCCAAATCTTAGCTATGGTAAATTGTGCTGCTATGAACATAAGGATGCATATATCCTTTCTGATTGGTGTTTCTGGTTTCTTGGGATATATTCCAAGAAGTGGGATCGCAGGGTCAAATGGGAGTTCAATTTTTAATTTTTTGAGGAAACGCCATACTGTCTTCCATAGTGGTTGCACCAGTCTGCATTCCCACCAACAGTGCAGAAAGGTTCTTTTTTCTCCACATCCTCTCCAGCACTTGTCATTTCTTGATTTGTTGATGATAGCCATTCTGACAGATGTGAGATGATACCTCAGTGTTGTTTTGATTTGCATCTATTGTATAATTAGTGACTTTGAGCATGTTTTCATATGTCTTTCAGCCTTCTGTCTGTCTTCTTTTGAAAAGTGTCAATTTAGGTCCATTGCCCATTTTTTTAATTGGATTGTTTATCTTCCTTTTGTTAAGTTGTATGAGTTCCCTGTAAATATTGGATATTAACCCCTTATTGGTGATATCATTGGCAAATATGTTCTCCCATGCAGTGGGCTTTCTTGTTGTTTTGTTGATGGTTTCCTTTGCTGTGCAAAAGCTTTTTATTTTGATGTAGTCCCATTTGTTTATTTTCTCTTTAGCTTCCATTGCCCTAGGAGCAGTATCAGTGAAGAAATTCCTTCAAGTGCTTACTATTTAAAGGACTAATATGATAAATCTTTTTGTAAAGTAAATTGCATCATTCTAACTTTTAAAAGTGGCTTTTCCTGTTGGTTTATTTTTTATGAGATGTATTTTTTTTATTTTACTTTATATTTTTTAATATATTTTTATTGATTTCAGAAATGAAGGGAGAGGGAGAGAGAGATAGAAACATCAATGTTGAAAGAGATTAATTGATCAGCTGCCTCCTCTATACCTCCCACCGGGAATTGAGCCTGCAACCCCGGGCATGTGCCTTTGACCGGAATCGAACCTGGGACCTTTCAGTCCACAGACAGACACTCTATCCACTGAGCCAAACCAACCAGGGATCCTGTTGACTTACTTAAAGTTAAGTTCCCTTTATATTACTTAAACAGTGAATCTGTGTCTTTGGAAGGAAGGAGGAAACGAAAGAAAAAAAAAAAGAAAAGAAAGAAAGACTTCCAAGGAACAGAAAACAAAGAAAAGTAGAAAAATGGGACTAGGGAAGACTGATTTAAAGGGTAACAGTAGCTAATCTTTATAGAATGGCACACAATAATAATAACTACGTCATGCAAATCTACTAGGTACATTACTAGGTATTTTGTATACATTGCCTCTAAATCTTAAATCAGAGCAAAATATTATCCTTATTTTATACATCAAGAAATTAAACCTTGAAGTGGTAAATAATTTGTTCAAGATCACATAGCTAGAGAATAGCAAAGTTAGAATTTAAGTTGAGGACTGATTTCAAAGCTGTACTTTGTGTTCTGCCTTAGTAGAAAATATAAGACTGAAACTGCATGTCAGTTTCTTCAATTGAATATTTTAACTCTGGTCTTAAGACATGTGAATGGCTGAATTTTGAATGTCAGAAAAAAATTAGATGTAAAACTCTCAAAACATCTTAATTTCTCTTAAGATTGAATCTTTAAAACTATCATTACATTCTTATATTCCTTCTTATTTTATACTAGTGGCCTGGTGCATAAAAATTTGTGCACTGGGGGGCGGAGGGGGTCCCTCAGCCCAGCCTGTGCCCTCTCACAGTCTGGGACCCCTTGGGGGATGTCCACCTGCTGGCATGTCTGGCCAGCCTAGGTGAGGGGCTGATGGCTGTTTGCAGGCTGGCCAAGCTCCCCAGTGGGGACCCTCACACCATGGGGCCAGCCTGGCTGAGGGCCGTTTTCAGACTGCCCAAAGCCCAGTAAGGGTTTGGGTCAGCCGGGGTGAGTGGCTGGGTGAGGCAGCTGGTGGCCACCTCCAGGGTCCCAATTTCTGGCTTTGCCTCCTCCACAGCCAGAGCCCAGCAGGCCATGCTGGTGGCCTGCTCCTGGTCCCATTGCTGCCTCCGCCTCCTCCTCAGCCTGAGCCCCAGCACTTCCTCCTTAGCCTGAGCCCAGCCAGCCATGCTGGTCGCTGCCTCAGGGTCCCATTGCTGGCTCCACCTCCCCTTCAGCCTGAGCCCAGCTGGCCATGCTGGTCACTGCCTCTCGGTCTGATCGCTGGCTCCACCTCCTCCACAGCCTGAGCCTAGCCGGCCATGCTGGTCACCTGCTCCTTGTCCCATCGCTGGCTCCGCCCCCTCCTCAGCCTGAGCCCAGCCGCCTTCTGCTGCCTGTGCCGCACCTGCCTCCATCTTGGCTGGGTTAATTTGCATACAGCTGCTCTGATTGGCTGGTGGGCATGGCTTGGCTGGTGGGCATGGCTTAAATGTCTCGGAGAAATGGTTGATTTCCATATTACTCTTTTATTAGAATAGATTTTCTCCTGTATAAAGCTGTATGGTAATAGAGCAAATCAAGAAGAGAGAAAAAAAAAGACTACCATTTTAAAAAATTGGACGATTATCTTAATTATTGAGAGTTAATTTTTTCTAAAATGTTAATAATTATTCCTGTGTATTACAGCAGTGGTTGTGAGGATTAAAGAAGTATATGTGAAACTCCTAATAGAGGGGCACATAAATTCTTCATAATAATTACTTATCTTAAATTCATTTTAAAAAGAGACTCATATTCTAATAGTTGTGATATGGTGAATAAGACTTGACTAGTTTTAGTCTTAGTTTTGTCATCAGGTAAACAGTACCTAGTGCATGCTACTAGGGTGATAAGCACCCCATGACATAGCAGTTTTGTAGACTTGGTTGGTACCATTCCTCTTGGATCTTCCTGTGGTCTTTTTAAACTGGGTTTAGCTTTTGTTAGTTTGTTTATGCTTCCAATTAAGCAGCTTGTCAAATTCCTTGGCAATTTAATTGCCCTTTTTATGTTCTGTATCTCACAACTTTAAGCCTGTGCTAAGATGTGGCAAGTAGAAATGCATTTAGTTTTTCTCTCATGGCATACTTTTCACGAAGGCTAGCTAATGCCTTGTATATGTTTATTTTTCATTACTCAATAACGTTTATGAACCTAAGTTACCACAGCATCTCACTGGATTCTTGTCTTGAGAAAATTGTTTACTACATCTCCTAACTTTAGATCCCAGGTAAAACTTAGGCTTATTGATCAGTAAAATAGGGATTTTAATGTCTTTATCTAACTCAAAGGATAACTATGATTCAAACACTTAAAGATTGTATTAATTGACGTCCTTTACAAGCTCTAAATTGTTTTATAAATATAAGGGACTAGAGGCCCAGTGCATGGTATTCATGCACTAGTAGGGGGTGTGGCCCACTGTGGGAGCACCACTCAGCTGCTCCTTGGTCCAGCATCTTCCGTGGAGTTAGAGCATTCATTTCTCCAGAGTACCCAGTGAGGCATGCCCAGGGACAATAGCACTGAGAGGCAGCAGAGTAGGCCTCAGTCCTGCAGTGGCCATGAATCTGCCTCCCAGCTTCTGGGGTCAGCTCTGCGAGCCTAGCAGAAGTACTACATGGACCTGCAGGCATCTGAAGGAGGCGGCAGGGAGCGAGAGGGAGGAGACTTGGGTGAGGAGGCTATGATTGCAGCCCGGGTTCCTGCCCTTTGGCCCAGTGTTTGCAGCAGGATCAGCCACTCATCCTACTCAGCCAAGCAGTGCTCCCACTGTGGTAGCACACTGACCACCGAGAGCAGCTTCTGCATTGAGTGTCTACCTCCTAGTGGTCAGGGCACATCATAACGACTGGTTGACCAGTCGTCTGGTCATTCTGATTGTTCCGACATTTGGTCACTGGGCATTCATTATATGGGATAGTTATTTCTTGTTTGTATCTGACATCTCGGATCCAATCATCTGCTAAATACAATTTAAATATTTCCCCAAACCTTCTATATTGAAAATCCTTCGCATAGATAATAGTAATAAAATTTTCTATTTGAATAGGTATCAGATAATTTTCTAAAGTGTAAATTAGTTCCCTGGTTCATTTTTATTTCAAACACTTTTAGAGGATTCTATTACATTAGTTGATCATTACTTCATTTATCTTACTATGTTATATGTAACTTGAGTCATAGGTGAATTTTATCCTACATTTTATCCTACCTATTTTCTCAATGTAAATCCAAGACTACCTGTAATGGGTTTATAATCCCATATTCAACATTGCTTTTATTTTTTAACATAACTTTGTTGTTTTTGTAAAACTAACACATAGTTATTGCTTAATAATTTTAAAAAACAATAAGAGTAAGTTACCAGAAATTTCCCTGAAGTGCTAGTACTCTGCTAAGCATTTGCAACAATCTAATCTAATAAAAGCGTAATATTGAAATTGACCATTCCTTTGGGATTCCTAAGCCACGCCTACCAGCCAATCAGAACAACTGTATGCAAATTAACCCAGCCAACATGGAGGCCACCACTCATGGAGCTGAGTAAACAAGCAGCATCTGTTGCAGCAGGAGTGAAACTGTTTGCGGGCCGGCTGGTTTTCTTCTGGCTCTGGCCAACAACATATTTGCAACAATGTCTCAATGATAGAAGCCTCAAGAGCTGAAGCAAACTGCAGGCCAGACGAGACTACTAAGGGCAAAAGTGTCTCAATTATAGAAGCCACTGGTTGAAGCAGAGAGGTTGTTTCATTACCTGCCTAGGCTTCGGCTTAAAGGAACAGTATCAATTATAGAAGATAAATAACCCCCAGGAACCTGCTTCTAGCCAGCCTTGCTGGGACATTGGGTCAATGGGAGCTGTGGGCAGCCTGAAAGCCTGAAAGCGCCCCTCAGCCCATCACCCATGCTGGCCACACCCCAGTGGGGTGAGGGTCCCACTGGGGGGCTTGGCCAGCCTGCAAACAGCCATCAGCCACTCACCCAGGCTGGCCAGGTACCCCAGTAGGAGCCCAAAACCTGAAGGAACTGTGGGCAGCCTGAAAGCCAGAAAACGCCCATCACCCACGCTGGGCACACCCCAGTAGGGTGAGGTTCCCCACTGGGGGGCTTGGGCAGCGTGCAAATAGCCATCATTCACTCACCCAGGCTAGCCAGGTACCCAGTAGGGGCCCAAAACCTGAAGGGATTGTTGGCAGCCTGAAAGCCTGAAAATGCTCCTTAGCCCGTCACCCAGGCTAGCCACACCCCAATGGGGTGAGGGATGCCACTGGAGGGCTTGGCCAGCCTGCAAACAGCCATCAGCCATTCATACGGGCTGGCTAGGTACCCCGGTAGGGACCCAAAACCTGAAGGGGCTGTGGGCAGCCTAAAAACAGCCCGCAGACCCACACTCAGGCTGGCCACAGCCAAATGGGATGAGTGTCCAAACTGGGGGGCTAGGGCAACCTGCAAACAGTCATCAGCCCTTCACCCAGGCTGACCAGGTACCCCAGTAGGGACCCAAAACCTGAAGGGACTGTGGGCAGCCTGAAAGTCTGAAAACGGCCCTCAGACCCGCACCCAGGCTGACAAGGCAGGCCATCAGGTGGACATCCCCAGAGGGTTCCCATACTGTGAGGGCACAGGTCAGGCTGAGGGACCTCCAGAGTGCACAAATTTTTGTGCTCCGGGCCCTTAGTTTAGTAAATATCTTTCTAGACATCTCTAAGCACATAAGTGTATTCAAATTTACATAATTTCAATCATAGAATACATCCTGTTCTGTATCAACTTTTTTAATTTAACAATATGCCATAGACATTTTTCCTGTCAATTGTCTATTACTAATGGCTGCATCTTTTTTCTTTCTCATGATTACATAATCAGTCTTTTACAGTTTGATACTAGGTTCTTTCCAAAGGAAGACTTCTTTGAACAACGATGGGACACCATGGTGCATACAGCTTTTATTGGCACTTGTGAAATTTTCTTTATAGAACAAATTGGTATGCCTGGGATTGCTGAGTCAAGAGATACATACATTTTACATTTAATACATATTGTTAAATTTCCCTACAGAAAGTTGAGCCATACTCTAACCTAATGAATTTCAGCCCTTTTCATCTCTCGGCACCCAAATTAATTACTAAAATTCTGTGGTACACACAAAAATATATTTTTCGTTGTCCTGACAAAAAAAATAGGTAAAATTTTGATTCATTAACACCAAATGGCTATTGTTGTATTGGCAGCTGTCATTTTTATTTAAAAAATTGACAATCTAAGGGAAAAGAGTTCAGTCAGTGCCCCTGATTAAATAGTCAGATGTTGCATTCTTTAAAAAGTCTTGTGGCACACTGGTTGAAAATTGCGGCCCTAAAGCATCAAAAACTTTAGGATTTGCATTCAGAGTATATGACATAGAGAACATTAAACACTCAGTCTAATGTGAAGTAGTTATAAACCAGAGTATATAATGGCTCACACTTTCTGTTTTATGTATTTACATGATGAATTAAGGTAAGATGGTCTAAGATCATTTCATAATATATGAAATGTGATCTATTTAATATTCATTACAAATAGGATTATATTACATAACTATAGGGATTTTTGAAAGCAAAAAAATATAATTTAATATTAACATGTAATAAATTTATTTTTAATTAGGACTGCCATAGCTGATTTGGCTCCGTGGGCAGAGCATCAGCCTGCAGATTGAAGGGTCCCAGGTTCAGTTTCAGTTTCAGTCAAAGGCACATGCCTGGATTGCAGGCTCAATCCTCAGTGTGAGGCTTGCAGGAGGCAGTCAGTCAATGATTCTATCTCCTCATAGATGTTTCTCTCTCTCCCTCTCCCTTTCTGAAATCAACAAATATATATTTTAAAAAGGTAATTCTTTCATTCTCTAAAGATTAAGGAAAGTTATATATGTATATGCCATTATCAGTAGCTTTATGTTAATCAAGAGACATGAGAAGATTTATGAACGCACTAATCACTGAAGTTCAAAACTATTCCAAAAGGGTGGTTGGAGTCTGTGTTAGTTTCATAGGTCTACTGTAACAAAGTACCATAAACTTAGCTTAAATAACGTAAATTTATTCTCTCACAGTTTGGGTGTATAGAAGTCCAAAATAGAAATGTTACAGTCCAAGATTGATGTCCTCCCCAACACAGATTCATATGTTGAAACCCAATGACCAATGCAATAGTATTATTTCATTTAGCTAGTAATTAGGGTTAGATGAGATCATGAGAGTAAAGCCCTCATGGATGGGAATAGTACCCTTGTAAAGTTCATGAAGAACTTGCTTTCTCTGTCTACCCTCCGTGTGAGTATGCCATGTGATATCAACCATGTACTGTAGGCAACCTATATATTTCTCATATTGATGTATCTCTCTTTCTCCCCTTCTCCCTACCTCCTTGACTCTCTTTGAAATCAATCTACGTATCTTTGGGTGAGAATTTTTTAAAAAATCAAACATGGATCTTGAGAATTTCAAGGAAATGCCAACCTTTTTGAACTGTAAAGTGTGTCCCACTCCACACCACTCTAACTGGTGTATTTTGTAGGTCAGCTACTTTTCCAGGAAGCAGTATGGCCATTGGGAGAAAGACTCTCAGATTTCAGCTTGGAAGAGGAGCTCAGATTGTCAGACTGGACTAGCTCTTCTGAATTTCCTGAGAGATGCCAGGCCCTGTGGCTTTCTTGGAAAGTTGTTCAATACTCCACAACTCCCCACCTGCTTTTACACCCCCTCCCCACATGCCACCATGCCTGGCTTTGGGGTCACCCAAGTATATAGTCCAAATCCTGCCTCACTGTGAGTGGGGAGAGGAGACCCAGAGGGAGATAGTTATCTTTTCTCTGCAGGTGAAAGGAACCACTAGCTCCCTGGTGAATTTGAAGGAAAGGCTCACTCTTCTATAATCACTTCAGCCCTAGAATAATAAAGGTTAGAACCTGGGGTGGGGTAGGGGTGCTTGGTTGCTAAGGTTCCCCATGCAGGACAGGGCTGCCAATTGTGAAATGGCTGCCAATTGTGACATAGCTTCCAATTGTTGGGCTCCTGCTCAGCACATGGTACTTGCATCCCACTTGTCTTGGTTGTTTCTATATGCCCCACTCTTTTGGATGTTCCTATGAGCCCCATTCTTTTGGAATGACCCAGTCTTCTGGGTCACTGTCCTTGCCTCATTTGCTTTGGTGGCTCACTGTGTCCCGGACCTCTCTCTGCCTGTCATATCTGAGCTGCACATGTGGGCCCCAGGGTTCCTATTCCTGTGGCAGCTGTTGTGTCCTGCATGTGGCAGGTCCATGCAGCTCTGATTCTGGAGTTGGAAATACACTCTATCCTGCTAACTCCCATCCCCCTAGAGCCCACCAAGCCCTGGTCTTGAGGTCAGCAAAATTCTTCTGTAAACCTTGAATTTCCTTCCCTCAACTATAATGCCTCAGCTGTACTTACAGAGGCACCTCAGAAAATAGAACCTTCTCCAAACCCTCACGAGGTTTTAGTTCAGCATACACCACAACACGAAGCCTCCACTCAGTCTATTGTGTCCTCTGAGCTGTTGAAATTTTTGTTCAACCACCACAGAGTATAAAGGTCAACTTGCCCCAGCTCAGTAAGACTTATGTGCTACTGCTAGAGATAAATAGTCATTGTCTAGTCAAACTTTTTGTAATAAATGCTCCAGGGTATAGGAACAATAGTAATTTAGAGTTAACCTTTTACAGCCAAAAGAGCAGGTCTGGGTTTAGGCAGGGGGATGGGTTCTAGGAATTTAAACTTTCAAGAGTATGAGTCTGTATCCTGTGTTGAGAAAGAGAGCAACAAACTTTGTGTGTCACCTATTTGTGGTTTCTGTGAATAAAAGATTTCTTCTGCATCTGTATGGTGCTGCAGTCTCAGTCCTTGCTTCTGTGGGCTTCTGGCAATGCAGTCGCTGGCCTGCTGTAAAGGCTCCTAAATTCTACCCTTTTGCTCTGGTGGGCTTCTTTGCAGGTTGCCCCTTAACATTTGGAGGCCCCAGCAAGATGTAATGTGGCCAGTTGCTGATGGACGCCCCAGTAGAGGAACCTCCAGTCTCTGTCCCGGTTTCCAGGGAGGTTAAGTGTATCCTTCTAAATTGTGATCTGAAAGAACGAGCTACCTAGACCTCCAGTAGGGAGGTAAGAATCTGGTTTCTGGTTGTAGAACGTTCCTCTCTGGGCCAGTTGGAGAGCTGGAAGCAACAGAACCTCCTGGTCCGGACTCCCAGTCGCGATGGCGCCCAGGGTCCCTGGTTTCTGGTTTTTCTGTTTTTTTGTTTTTGTTTTTGTTTTTTGTGTTTTTTTTTAGTGTTAGCTATATCGGTCGTGTCTGTCTTGTCTTTGTTGTCTTCGCGTTTGTAAGAATGGGTCAGGGACAGTCGTCTATGTGTACTCCCACACAATGTTTTCTGGAGCATTTCCAGGACTTCAAGCGGTGTGCAACAGGTTATGAATTTGATGTTAATGCTTTTGATTTACTGCAATTCTGTGAAAGGGAGTGGCCCACATTTCAGGTTGGCTGGCCAGATGTGGGGTTTGTCGACCTCACAACTGCCTACCAGGCCCATGATGTTATATATGGCGGCCAGGCCACCCACATCAAATTCCATTTATCCAGGTCTGGGTTGACATCCTGGTCGAAATACCCTGGTGGCTAACAACTTGTCTAAGCTACCAAAAACAATTGGGAAATAGACAGACAGTTCTGTTGGCCACTCTGGGGAAAGGGAAGGCTCAGCCTGTTCTCCAGAGTTTCCAGGAGGAGAGTTCCCTGCAGGTTAGAACATCCCTCCTATTGCCAACCTCTCAGGGTGCATCTGAGGGGGACCCACAACCCCATCCTCCTCCAGAGAAAAAGACATTCCCTTCAGAACCCATGAGCAAATATTGTCTTTGAAAAACCCATTTAGTCACCCGGACACCTGGAGGGAACCCCTTATGGGCGGCAGGGTGTTCCCCAAAGTGAGCCGGAACAGGCAGTGCTGGGAGCAGCTCCCCTGTTGCTAGTCAGACAGGCAGGGCCCCTGGACCTTGGTCCTGACAGACAGCCCTTCATGGTCTATGTCCCTTTTTCCACCAGTGATCTATATAATTAGAAGAATCAAATCCCCTTTTTTTCTCAAAATCCTCAAGAGTTGATCCCCCTCCTTGAGCTGTCTTTTTCAACCATCAGCTGACCTGGGATGATTGCCAACAACTCCTCCAGTCCCTGTTTCCTTCTGAGGAGAGGGTGAGGATTAAAGCAGAGAGTTGAAAGCTAGTACTTGGTCCTGATGAACAACCCTCTACTGATCCAGGGAGAGTGGAGACGATCTTCCCAGCGAGACCTCAGTGGGACCTTAATTCAGATAGAGGGAGGGAGGCTCTTCACCAGTATTGCCAGATTCTCCTGAGGAGAATCTGGGCAGCGGCTCAGAAGCCCACAAACCAGTCAAAGGTCACAGAAACAGTTCAAGGACCAAATGAAAGTTCAGCCACATTCTTAAAGAGGCTGTGTGAGGCATATGGGGGGTGTATACTCCTATTGACCCAGATGTCCCAGAAAACAGGCTGACATTTAATGTAGTGTTTGTGTCCCAGTCGGCCCCAGAGAGTAGAAGGAAATTACAAAAGTTAGAAGGCTTCAAGGGGAAGTTAATCTCTGAGCTGGTGGAGGTTGCTCAAAAGGTTTTTAACAATCATGAGGATCCAACCACCGGACTGAATACCAAAATGGCAAAAGTTTTATTAGCTAAGAATGAAAGCAAGGATTCAAAAGGCCCCAAGAGGGGGCAGAACGGAAATGGTGGCAGCAGTGGTCAGCAGTAACGGGGCCCCAGAGGTAGGCTTGGAAAGAACCAGTGTGCCTACTGTAAGAAAGAGGGACACGGGAAGCACAAGTGTCCAGAAAAACCTGGAGCTCAGGCAGGCCCTGTGTTAGTAGAGGAAGTAGATTGGGGCTGTCAGGACTGTACTAGCTCCCCCCGCCCCCGAGAGCTCCAGGTAACATTCACAGTTGATTAACAGCAGCGCCACATTTTCAGTCTTACAACGCCCAGTGTGGCCAGTCTCTGGGGTTAAAACACCCATCCAAGGGGCTACAGGAAAAGTGAAATCTTACCCTTGGACCAGAAAGTGGATAACTGACCTAGGAGAAGGGTCAGTAATTCACTCCTTCTTAGTAATGCCCGAGTGCCCATACCCGCTATAGGGAAGAGACTTACTGAACAAACTTTGGGCCACTATCTCCTTTGATGAAGGAAAGGGACCCAAGATTCACCTTCAGGCCTCCGAGGGTGAGGGTGTGTTCCTCTTCACCCTCCCTCTACAAGAGGAGTATGGGCTACACGAGGAGAAGCCTAAGATTACTCCAGAGATCTGCCTCCTCCAGGAATTTCAAAAGGCCATTCCTGGGGAATGGGTGGAAGAAAACCCACCTGGACTAGCAAATCATCCACCTCCCATTATAGTCCAGCTCGCCATCATTGCAAACCCAGCCAGGGTCAGACAATATCCAATGAGCCAGAAAGCTAGAGTGCATATAGCCATGCACATAAAAAGTCTAAAAGACGCAGGGATGGTAGTCCCCTGCCAGTGAGCATGGAACACCCCTTTGTTACTAGTCCAGAAGCCAGGAACAGAAGATTTCAGGCCAGTACATGACATAAGGGAGGAAAATAAGAGAGTAGAGACTATACACCCCACAGTGCCCAACCCCTATACTCTTTTAAGCCTCCTTAAGCCCACTCACCAGTAAAATTAGGTTTTGGACCTGGTGGATGCCTTTTTCTCCCTCCCGCTGGCACAACAAAGCCAGCCAATCTTTGCTTTCAAGTGGACGTACCCTGAGGAAGGGGAATCGGGCCAGTTAACCTGGACCAGGCTTCCCCAAGGTTTCAAAAATTCCCCATCCTATTTGATGAGGCTCTTAACCAAGACCTCAGAGACTTTCTCCAGGAACACACTGGTGAAAATATGTCGATGACGCTGCTCCAATATGTTGATGACCTTCTCCTGGTGACTGAGAATAAAGAGGACTGCATTCAGGCCACACAGGATATGCTGAGGACCCTGGACCATCTTGGATACTGTGTCTCTGCCTAGAAGGCCTAGCTCTGCACAACCTGGGTAACATACCTCGGCTACAACATAGAAAACCCTGTCCCATAGTAGAATCCAGACCATTCTCTCCATCCAGATGCCAAAGTGCAAGCAGTTAGGTGCAGGAGTTCCTGCGAGCTGTCAGGTACTGTAGAGTCTGGAACCTAGGTTTTGCTGAGATAACCAAACCCCTTTATGCAGCCACAGGAGGAAAGGGGCCAGACCTACGGTGGACCGAAGAAGAAGGAGCTTATCAGAAACTTAAGCAAGCCCTCATCAGTGCACTTGCACTGGCCCTCCCAGACATTGCCAAACCATTCCATCTATTTGTGGCAGAGTCCCATAGGGTGGCGAAAGGGGTCCTAACGCAAACCTTAGGACCATGGAAATGGCCAGTAGAGTACCTATCCAAACCACTGGACCCAGTGGCATTGGTATGGCCAAATTTCTTAAGGGGAATTGTGGAAAAAATACTGCTAGTGAAAGAGGCTTCCAAATTAACCTTTGGGAGAGACCTAGAGGTAGTGGCGCCTCACGTAGTTGAGTTCTTACTGCGAAGCCCTCAAGAGAGTTGGCTGTCAAATGCCCCATCACACAATATCAAGCCCTTTTACTGAACCCTCTCCAGGTTAGTTTCTTAAAGACTGCTCCCTGATTTCAGCCACCCTGTTGCCAGACGAGGGGGCAGAACCTCCCCTACACAACTGTGAGCACACATCAACAGTCAACTTCCCTGCTGGCCGACCTCACTGATCAACCCCTGGAGAGCCCAGAGGAAACAGTATATACATATAGGAGCAGTTATGTAGAGAATGGTATCCAGTATGCAGGGGCAGTGGTAGTCACACAAGATAGGATTATCTGGGCATAGGCTTTAGGGAGAGGAACAGCTGCCCAGAAGGCAGAGCTAATTGCCCTTACCCAAGCCCTAAGGTGGGAGAAGAACAAGAAAATTAACATCTATATGGACAGTAGATATACTTTGCCACAGTGAATGTACATGGGGCACTGTACCAGGAATGAGAGCTCTTAACCTTTTTTGAAAAGGACATCATAAATGCACCAGAAATCCTCAACCGTTTGGGGATCACAGGAAGTAGCAGTGATTCATTGCCAAGGACATCAGAATGATGATTCACCTGTAGCCCAGGAAAACTAACTTGCAGATAAAAGAGCCAAGGAGGAGCCAAAAATACCAGGAGGGCCCCTTGAGGCTCTACTGGCCATACCCCAAGAAAATTGCCACAAAGGCCCACGTATAACCCCGAGGAAAAGCTTCTTGTCTAGAGGCTGAGGGCTAAGGACACCCCTAGCGGGTAGCTGGTCCTCCCCGATGTGATGCCTCTGATCCCAGAGGCCTTGGTATGCACTATCACCATACAGACCCACCAGAACACTCACCTAGGGGTACCAAGTTAGCAGAGTTGTTAAAAGGGGAATATTACATCCCTGCACTGCACAGAATCTCCAAGGACATTGCCAAACGGTGTCATATTTGTGCCCAAGTGAATCCAGTCTTCCCCCCACTTGATACTAGCACCCCCAGCAAAACGATTTCGGGGGATGAGCCCAGGAGAAGACTAGGAAGTGCATTTTTCAGAGCTACCAGTGGGACAAGAAGGATACCAATATCTCCTGGTTTTCATGGACAACTTCTCTGGATGGCCTAAGGCATACCCAACTAGGACAGAGATAGCACAGGTGGTAGTTAAGAAACTCCTCTCTGAAATTGTCCCTAGGTATGGCCTACCACTATATATGGGGTCCGACAATGACCTGGCGTTCATCACCAAAGTCACTCAATTGCTAGTTAAGGCCCTCAGGGTAACTTGGAAGCTACATTGTATCTATAGACCTCAGAGTTCTGGACAAGTAGAAAGAATGAATCAGACTCTTAAGTAAGAGACATTGACAAAGCTAAAATTAGAGACTGGTGAAAACTGGGTGAGCCTCCTTCTTTTTGCCCTACTCAGAGCTATATGTACCCCTACATAAAGGGGCTAACTCCTTATGAAATCATGATTGGCAGACTGCCACCCCTCCTAACCCTGCTTATGAGAAGAGGAGCTTGCCCAATTGTCTACCCTTAATTTGCATAAGTCCTTACAGGCACTCCAGAACTGTTCCAGGTCAGTCCGCCAGCTGGTGCAGGCAGTACACAAAGAGGACCAGAAACAGTCGCCCGTGGCTCATTCCATCTACATTACAGGGAACCTGGTCTGGGTGAAGCTCCATGACCCTGGTCGCCTTGAGCCCCACAGGGATGGCCCATTCCAGGTGATCCTGAGCACCTCAGCTGCAGTCAAGGTTGCAGGAAAGAGACACTAGATTCACCAGACCCAAATCAAAATGGCTGAAAATGTGGCTGAAAGATGGCCCATCGAAGGAGCGATGAACCCACTGAAGGTCAGACTTAAAAAGGCCCCAGTCCAAGTATTCTGGTTCTCAGCCTCTTTATTGGGGCTTATGGGAATGCTTACCATCCACGCAAGTACTCCTGGGAGGTGACCTGCACCATAGATGGGACAGTCATTGGAAGAAACACCACTGTGGGAGCCCCACATATAACCACTGACCTCTGCGGATTCTTTGGGGGAAAGAGTACTTACATATACACCAAGCTTAAGGCATGCTTCTGTGGGTCAGAGGTATGGAGGGAAGAACTATGGCAAACTCAGCATTATGTCAGCCCCTGGGAAGAGCCCCCTGAATGTAGAGAAGGGGATTTTTATTGTGCATCTTGGGGATGTGAGACAATAGCCTCCTGGAAAACTACGGATGCATTACTTAGGTTGACTGGGATAGAATATCCAGGGGCACCAAATGGTTGCACAAAAGGTTTGGGGCTTGTGGCTATAAGTCGCAGGGCAAGATCTGGGAGTACTGTTCACCACCCAACATCCAGTGGAGTCGGGCAGTCCCTAAGGAACATAATCCCATAGGGCCTCTACGACCCCTCCTTTAACCTGAACTCCACTGGCCCCGATAAAGGTCCCCAGGCTGACCAAAGGTTGCAGACTCAATCCCCAGTACAGGACCTCCAGTAGGCAGCCAATCAATGATTCTCATTGATGTTTCTCTCTCTCCCTCTCCTTCCCTCTTTGAAATCAATAAAAATATATTGAAAAATGAAGAAAGAAAGAAAGAAAGAAAGAAAGAAAGAAAGAAAGAAAGAAAGAAAGAAAGAGAAAGAAGAAAGAAAGAAAAGAAAGAAAAGAAAGAAAAGAAAGAAAGAAAGAAAGAAAGAAAGAAAGAAAGAAAGAAAGAAAGAAGAAAAGAAAGAGAAAGAGCAGCAGAGGTCACTGTCACAAATACATTAGAGCTTGACACTTGGCTCTTTCTATATTTTACTTTCCTTTTGAAAAATTATTTTTTCGTGGTATGTACCCTGTGTTTTCCCTTGATACTAATATTATAATCCTACCTCTCATAGATTTGGCATGTAAAACCATATTGGGGCTAAATCTGTAGTATGCTGTGAAGATGAGGGAGAATTGAAATACAATATTAACTAACAAAACACAAAATTTAAGATAATATAGGGCTATTGATGGCTGGGTTGCTCAGTGGGTTAGAGTGTTGTCCCAATGCGCTAAGGTTGTAGGTTTAATCCCTGGTCAGGGCACATATAAGAATTAACCTATGAATGCATAAATAAGTGGAACAAAACTTTTCTCAATCTTTCTTTCTCTCTTCTCTCTTCCTGTCGCTCTCTCAAAATTCATTTTTTTTTAAAAAAGATAAGTAAAAAGGTATTCAGAATTTAATATAATTCTTGTTGGGACATACTCTTTGGTTGTTGTTGTTTTATCCTATTAGGGAGAAAGAGAAGATATTCATTGAACTATTTAATTTTATTTTGCTCAATTTATGAAATCTTTGTGGTTTTCATTCAACATGAAATATTTCTTGTAACATTTCCATAAAAATCATTAGGATAATATTATAAATTGGAGTGAAATGAGAAAGGTTGTTAACCTGGTTTTGTTTATTTTCATAAATCATGACTCCATTAACTAAATATTATCTTCCTAAATACTAGCAATTTTAGACCTTAATTATCTAAATGATTGACTCAATGTTTCATTTTTGCTTGCCATTGTACACTCAATCTAACCTAAAGATGAATATGTTTTTATAAATTCAGCTGACATTACCAAATTATTTTCTTAATGATTTTTATCTAATTACAATCTTATTCTGAAATAATTTGTTCCCTCAACCCCAGGCAAGTTATTGCTGGCTTTATGCTTAAAATTCCAAAAAATATCAGAGAGGTCAGAGAGTTGTTGGCTTCCTTACCAGAACTCATTAGAAAATGCAACCAGATTTTGTCAAAAATAAAATAAGGTGGCAGAGAATCATGAACTCTTTGAATGGACTGGAATTAAAGCAAATTTCAAGAGCTTGCTTTCAATAGCATTTGTGGCTATGAGTTGGTTTATTACTTTAACATTGATAGATCCTCCCTTCCCCCAACAGGTGGGGGAGTATGATGCAACCTGCAGCCCGGAAATACCTGAATGATTAACCATGTACCTTATATGGACTATACATTGGACTACCAATCCACACCTGCCAAATACCCTAAGCCATTTTAGTATATGGACAATGCATTAAGCCACCAATCAGTGTGCACAGAGTATACTATGTTCCCACCCCTTCCCATTCTGCCCCTCAAAAGGTGTGTCCACCTCTGCACTTGCTGCTATACTACCCTTGAGAGACAGCCCAGCAGGTCCTTCTCCCCTAATAAGGTCTGTAGTCCTGGTTTTCGGCCTTGGTCTGATTTTTCAAACATCAATGGTTCTTTAACAAATAGTATAAGAGCAAGCAAATAACAAAATTTATGTTTTCTTATTCATTTATTTCCCAGAAACACAAGCCACTTGATCTTTGAATTTGTTAGCTGTTTTCAGTTGTGTATGTGTGTGTGTGTGTGTGTGTTTAAATCTCTGCCTTAAATGGTTTTCTTATGCATACTCTAGTGCCAGCATGTCAAACTCACAGTCTGCAGGCCGCACATGCCTCATTTCCACCAGCCACCAGTTTGACATGCTTTTTCTAGGAGAGTGTTCTTTCTTGCTGTTTTATGACTAGCGAGCATTCCCATGGACATAGACAACATTAACTAGTGAGTAATTATTAGTGACTAATTATTAGTCAGAACAATAATACTTATGTTATGATGTAGATTTTCCAGCCAACAAGAAAGGATTTGGAATTTTCAGTTATCTGGAGCTTGAGCTTGAGTTTCTGATTTTTCTTCTCATCAATTTTTCCCTTGTGGATAGAATCCTAGAAAACAATTTCATTTTTTTTTAATTAATTGACCTAATCTGGAGCTCTTCAAGTTCTTCATCTCTGGTGGTTTATGGATCACCTACCTATAGCACAACTCCCTGGGGTGGTTGGAAATATGCACACTTTATCATGACAGCCCCAAGTTGTGAATTAATTGTGGGGTCTGGCTAAGAAATGTTCCTTTATAAAGGTAATAAATAGCCTTTTGGCATGCCTCAATGGTTGAGCATCAACCTTTGAATGTGCAGAGCATGCTTTGCTTCCCCATTAGGGCACATGCCCAGGTTGTAGGGGTGTGCAGGAGGCAGCCAGTCAATAATTCTCTCTCATCATTGACATGTGTGTCTCTCTCTCCCTTCCTTTCTGAAAACAACAAAAATATATTTTAAAAAGGTAATTCTTTCATTCTCTAAAGATTAAGGAAAGTTATATATGTATATGCCATTTTCAGTTAACTTTATATTAATCAAGAGACCTGAGAAGATTTATGAACCCACTAATCACTGAAGTTCAAAACCTTCCTGAAGGGTACTTGGAGTCCCTGTTAGTTTCATAGGTCTACTGTAACCAAGTACTATAAACTTAGCTTAAACAACATAAATTTATTCTCTCACAGTTTGGGTGTATAGAAGTCCAAATAGAAATATTACAGTCCAATATTTATGTCCCCCCCACCCAAATTCATATGTTGAAACCCAATGACCAGTGCAATAGTAGTGTTTCATTCAGCAAGTAATTAGGGTTAGATGAGATCATGAGAGTGAAGCCCTCATGAATGGGAATAGTGCCCTTGTAAAGTTCATGAAGAACTTGCTTCCTCTCTGTCTACCTTCCATGTGATATCAGCCATGTACTGTAGGCAACCTATGTATTTCTCATATTGATGTATCTCTCTTTTTCCCCCTCTCCCTACCCCTTTGTCTCTCTTTAAAATCAATAAACATATCTTTGGGTGAGAATTTTTTAAAAAATCAAACATGGATATTGAGAATTTCAAGGAAATGGCAACATTTTTGAACAGTAAAGTGTGTCCCACTCCACACCACTCTAATTGGTGTATTTTGTAGGTCAGCTACTTTTCCAGGAAGCAGTATGGCCATTGGGAGGAAGACTCTCAGATTTCAGCTTGGAAGAGGAGCTCAGATTGCCAGACTGGACTAGCTCTTCTGAATTTCCTGAGAGATGCCAGGCCCATGGCTTTATTGTAAAGCTCTCCAATACTCCCCAACTCCCCACCTGCTTTTACATATGTCCCCACATGCCACCATGCCTGGCTTTGGGGTCACCCAAGTATGTAGTCCAAATCCTGCCTCACTGTGAGTGGGGAGGGGAGACCCAGAGGGAGATAGTTATCTTTTCTCTGCAGGTGAAAGGAACCACTTGGTCCCTGGTGATTTTTGGGAAAAGGCTCACTCTTCTATAGTCACTTCAGCCCAAGAATAATAAAGGTTAGAACCTGGGGTGGGGGAGGGGCGCTTGGTTGCTAAGGGCCTCATGCATGACAGGGCTGCCAATTGTGACATAGCTGTCAATTGTTGAGCTCCTGCTCAGCTCGTGGTACTTGCATCCCACTTTTCTGGGTAGCTTGTATGTGCCCCAGTATTTTGGATCGCTCATTGTGCTCCAGTCTTCTGGGTCGCTTTTTGTGCCCCATTCTTTCGGATTGCTTGTTGTGTCCCAGTCTTCTGGGTCACATTCCTTTCCCCATTCACCTTGGTGGCTCACTGAGCCTCGGACCTCTGCCTGTCATGTCCGGGCTACACATGTGGGCCCCAAGGTCCCTAATCCTGTGGCAACTGTTGTTGCTACAGGTCCAGGCAGCTCCGATTCCGGAGTTGGCCATGGACTCTGTGCTGCTGACCCCCATCCCCCTGCCTCAGCAGCTAATCTTTCCACCATTGGAACTGGAAGTCCCCGTCATTCCAGAAACTGCTTTGGAGACCGGTGCTACAGCCATGCAGCAGAATGCAGCTCCTCCAAAGCACCCTGAGATGCCGTTTCCAATGCAAGAGGCTGTTCAGGCTCAATGGCCAAGTGTTCCACCTGTGGACCTTGGACTCACCATCACTCCTGAGCATACTTCGGGGGCTGCTGCTACAGCCCTGAAGCAGACAGCAGCTCCTCCACTAAACCCTGGGGTGACACTTCCACTTCCAGAGCCTATTCAGGCTCAACAGCCAACCTTTCCACCTTCAGAACTGGAAATCTCCGTCATTCCAGAACCTACTTTGGAGGTTGGTGCGACAGTCCTACAGCAGAATGCAGCTCCTACAAAGCACCCAGTGGTGACACTTCCACGTCCAGAGACTGTTCAGGCTTATCAGCCCACCTTCCTGCCTTTGGATCTGGAGCTCACCATCACTCCAGAATCTACACTGGAGACTGGTGCTACACCCCTGCAGCAGACTACAGCTCCTGCAAAGCACCCTGAGGTGACACTTCCACCGCCAGAGACTGTTCAGACTCAGCAACCAACCTTCACACCATTTGACCTGGAACTCACCATCACTCCAGAACCAACTTTGGAGGCTGATGCTACAATTCTGCAGCAGACTACAGCTCCTCCAAAGCCCCCTGAAGTGACACTTCCACCACCAGAGGCTGTTCAGGCTCAGCAACCAACCTTTCCACCTTTGGACCTGGAGCTCACCATCACTCCTGAACCAACTTTGGAGGCTGATGCTACAGGCCTGCAGCAGACTATTGCTCCTCTGAAGCTCCCTGAAGTGACACTTCAACAACCAGAACTTGTTCAGATTCAGCAGCCAACTTTTCCTGAAGTCACAGCCACAGTTCTATCGTTTGACCTGGGAGTTACAAGAACTCAACAACTAGAGTCATCAGAGGCAGTTCCTCCAATGACTGAACAGAATGCCAACATGAACATATGTGAACTCTGCTCCTGCAGTAATGGGACACTTTCATGTATTGGTTTTGACTCAAAGCAGAGGCTCAACAGAGTGCCAGTACCAGAGCCCAGCACCTATAATGGCACCTTCACCATCTTGTAAGCATTGCCTTTCCTCATTTGCTCTCCACATCTTGGCTGACATGGCAGCCTTTTCCTTGAGGTCTTCCTGGGCCTTCCTCCTCTCCCCCAAACCATGTTGAATGACTTTGTCTTTATCTTTGTTTGACAATTATTCCTTATCTTTATTCGCCTTAATACTATTGTTCTCCCTTAGCCATTGCCCATGTTATTTTTCCAAAATTTTAACCCTAGCATTTCATTCCTTAATCTCTATTATCCTCCCACTTTTGCTTCATTCTCTTTAGAGCAACTTGACCCTCTCCCACATTCGTTGGTGGTGATACAAGGTTAAGAGTAGAGATTCTACAGATAGAGTGACTGGGTTTGAACCCAGTATGCCATTTATTAGTGTTGAGACTCAATTTCCTCATCTGTAAAATGAAGATTATGAAGATTATATAGTTACCATTACATGGGAGTGTTATGAATTTTAGAAGAATGTGTATATATATATACACACACACACACACACACATTCTTATAGTATTTATAAAAGTTCCGTACATATGTATGTGTTGGCTATTATTACTTGATCCCTCCGTCATATCTAGAACTTATCTTTGTCCCTTGGCTTTCTAAATAAATTACTCATTTTGTGCCCAGCCCAGGTCTAAGTACTGTGGGAGCCACAGAAGTATGACATTGTCTATGGAACATGACAGTGGTAGGTGGGATGAAAGGGAATGTACGTAAAAAAGAGGTGATATATAATTAAGTTCTAAAAGGCATACAGGCCAGAGGTACTATAATTCAGCATAATTTGTAGTTATTGATTTGTGGTATGGAAGTCAGGGAAAGCTTCATGGACAAGCCAGCACTTTAGCTGGGACTTAAAGGGTGGCTATGGTTTGGTAAAATAGTATAGTCTAGGGCAAAGGCATAGCTACAGAAATGATCATGACTTAACACCAGTCTGGTTGTAAAGAATTGGTTTAGGAAGTAGTGAAAAATATGCTTATGAAAAATCTTGACTATCAGTTCTAGGGGTTTGGAAGTCACACTGAGATGAGGAGACCCATTGAAAGTTTTAAAGTGAGAGAGACAGATGAGTAAAGTAAGAGAATTATTTTAGATTCCATAGGTAGAGCGATCTAGAGAATTAATGTTGACTCAGGGAGACCAAATATAATACTTTAGTAGTCAAGTGAGAAGGTGCTGAATCGGAGCGGTTGTGATAGGAGTAGAAAGAAAATCCTGGTAACACTATAAAGGGCAAACTGACAAGATTTAGTAACTGACTGGAGTGCGAGATGGGATGTATAGAAAAGAGAAAGATCAAATATGACCCTTGAAAATTTCTGTCCTGGATGATGAGAATGATGATGGTATGACAGGTGGACATATAGCAGGTGGGAAAGAGAGACAGTTTGAGGAGGTGAGCTCAGTTTGGGCATCTTTCATTGGTGAGCATAAAGCAACAAGAGGGCATGTGTTTGAGTGCAGATGTCCACTAGGCAGAGGGTCAGAGAGATATCTGAGTTTTTCTGACCTCCCTGAAAAATATGTAAACTGAATAGTTAAGTTATTGCTGGGGGAAGAGGAAAAAGCTAAAGATTCAAAGTCATCCACATAATTAGTGTTTGAAACTGAACCTCAGTAATTTAACAGTTTCTTTTAAACATTTGTAATTCATGGACACATTCTTACTGTCTGTGGGGGTTTTTTAAATATATTTTATTGATTTTTTAAAGAGAGGAAGGGAGAGGGATAGAGAACTAGAAACATTGATGAGAGAGAATCATTGAACAGCTGTCTCCTGCACACCCCCTACTGATGTGCCTGCAACCAAGGTACATGCCCTTGACCTGAATGGAACCTGGGACCTTTCAGTCCACATGCCAATTCTCTATCCACTAAGCCAAACCAGTTAGGGCTGCCGGTTGTTTTTTGTTTGTTTGTTTGTTTGTTTTGTTTTGAATGCATTTTTATTGATTTCCTAGAGGAAGGGAGAGAGAGATTGAAACATCAATGATGAGAGAGAATCATTGATCTGCTGCCCCAACCTAGGCATGTGCCTTAGACAGGAATTGAAGCTGGGACCCTTGAGTCCACAAGGTGATGCTCTATCCACTGAGCCACACCAACTGGAGCTCACATTATATCGTTATTAATTATGCAAACTGGGAAGCTGATAGTTGTGCAAATGAGAAAGCTTGTGTTTTCTGCATTGTACATCAAGGTTCCCATGATTGTTTTACTTATTCTGTTCCTTCCTTCCTTACCTATTCAGTGATATTAACTGTTTCTTCACAGAAACCTGCAAGGAAATGCTATTTCGTACATTGGTAAAGATACATGGAAGTCATACCATTTGGTTGAGAAACTGTGAGTATATTCTCTCCAAAAATGAATTTAAAAAACTGACTACATTGTAAGATCTTCTTGGTCGCGAAGTGTGAGGTCAATAGCTCTGAGAAAAGCTATTTCCCCCTCTGTATCCCAAATCAATATCTATTGATTGTAATTCTATTCATTTTAAAAATTAAATTTGGTAGGCTCTCTTTAAAATCAGAGTCAATTTAAACATATTTTCCATTATCACAAGTAATAGATGATTATTTTTTAATATAAAATTGAGATAGCAGGTATAATGAAAACCCTGCTTGTGTCCTCATCCCCACCCTAAGGTAACTGCTACTCTATGTTTACTATATTTCCTTACATATCCCTTTCCACGCATTTGCCTACATACATATTTACAGATAGCAAAATAGGTATGTTATGTGATAATTGTTATGTCATAATTGATAACATCCTACCACTTTATTCTTTCACCTCATAATACATCTTTCACATGTTTCCTTCTTGATAGAGAGAAGGTTACCCAATTCATTTAAACGATTCCATAATATTCCATAGTTCAATAATCCCCCTACTGATGGATGTTCAGATTATGTCCACTTTTCTTTTTACATGTATTTGATGCAACATACATTCTTGTACATGCATCTTTGGGTACATGGGAAGGTATTTATGTAGAATAGATACTTAGTAATGGAATTGTTGGAGTGAAACTATATTGATACAATATTTTAGTTGCCCTCAAAGAAATTATGCCAACTTATACTCCAATCAATTGGCAATTACAGTAATTGTTTTCTTCTATCCTTCCACCACTAGATAGTCTCCTTTTTTTTTTTTTTTGATGATCTAATGGGTGAATAAATGCTGCCCCACTTAAGTTTGAATTTTTCTGATTACTTGTGAATTCAGATACCTTTATATGTTTTTTCTACTAGATTTATTTCTTTAAAATAATGTTTTATTGATTTCAGAAAGGAAGAGGAAGAGAGAGAGAGAGATAGAAACATCCATGATGAGAGACAATCCATTGATCGGCTGCCTCCTGCACACCCACACTGGGGATTGAGCCCGCAACCTGGGCTTGTACCTCTACTGGGAGTCAAACCATGACCTCCTGATTCATAGGTTGACACTCAGTTGACACTGAGCCATGCTGGCCAGGCAAATTTGAAGATTTCTAAGTCAACTTGAGATTGAAATCTTCTAAGAGAGAGGTTTCTAACTTAGAGTCAATGGACCCTCCCAGTGTACCATTTCTTATAATCTTTCCTCCCATATATCTCTTTGGTGATCTGCAGAAGCCTATATTCTTGAGGACTATGATTTTAAAATATTTGTAAGTTAAATATATGTGAACATAAAGGAAATCTATTATTAAAATGCATATGTAAAAACATTTTTTAATTTTTCTATGTTTATTCTTTTTTTAATTCTCACCTGAGTACATTTTTTCTTTGATTTTCAGAGAGAGTGTAAGAGAGTGGTAAAGACAGATAGAAATATCAATGTGAGAGAAACACATTGATTGGTTGCTTCCTGCATGAGCCCTGACCAGGGCTTAGCCTGGGGAAGAGCCTGCAACCCAAGGTATGTGCCCTTGACCAGAATTCAACCGGGGACCTTTGGTCCATAGGCAGATATTCTATCCACTGAGCCAAACCAGATAGGTCTAAATTATTTTTAAAAAATAGATTACTGAAAGGCCAGCCAGCATTGCTCAGTGGTTGAGTGTCAGCCTATGAACCTCAAAGTCACAGTGGGATTCCCATTGAGGACACATGCCTGGTTGCAGGCTCAATCCCCATTGTGGGCTGTGCAGGAGGAAGCTGACCAATGATTCTCATCATTGATCTCTCTCTCTCTCTCTCTCTCTCTCTCTCTCTCTCTCTCTCCCCCCTGTAAAATTAATAAAAATGTTTTTGATGTTCTTTTTTTTGTTTTTGTTTTTTATTTAATCCTTGCCCAAAGATATTTTTTGCATTAGTGTTTTTAGAGAGAATGGAAAGAGGGAAAGAGAGAGAGGAATGGAAAGACATGAGAAAGAAATATTGATTGACTGTCTCCTGCTGGTTTAGGGCCAGGGAATGAACCTACCACCAAGGTATGTGCCCTTGAGTGGGAATCAAACCCATGACCTTTTGGTCTATTGGCCAACACTCTAACCACTAAGCAAAACCAGCCATGGCAAATCTGCTCCTCTTATATTAACCACTATAGTTGATTTAGTAACTGTTATAACTTCAATGTATTGATGAGAATAAATGATATTTTGAGATATCTGCAACAAATACGTTATGTGAAAATATCTGTGATTTTACTGGGAACTCAATGAACTACTATACTGCTAATCTACTAAGGTTTGTTGCCTACATTCACAATGCTTAACAATGCTAATTTTAGGTGGAGGTTAGTGAAAACAGACATATAATTTCATTTCCCATTCAAGTTTAGCCCCCTGAATTCAATCCATACACTTCTATTCTCCGACCTCTGCCCTGAAGGACTAATGAACAAACGGAAATTACATGCACACTTTTGCATGTATTCAAGAAAGTGCAGTTTTCTAGGCAAGGGGTCCATAGCTTTTATGAAATTCTCACAGGGCTCTTGTCTCCAGAGATGAAGAGTCACAAATGTAGGGGAGAAGAAAGACATTTCCTTGTCTATGAAGGTGTACTTTTCCTCATGCGTGATAGTAAAAGGATGATTTGTTTTAAATAAAAGTAGTAGACTGAAAATGATGTTTGTCATTTTCTGAAATCATGGAAAAAGTATTTACGGAACATCTGCTATGTGCCAGAACTGTTTTATGTGCCAGGATTATAGACCCAAGAACAAAATAGACAAATTACGCAGTTTTCAAATATATAATACAAATATATATATATACTAGGGGCCCGGTGCACAAAAATTTGTGCACTCGGTGAGGGGAGGAGGGGGTCTCTCATCCTGATCTGTGCCCTCTCCCAGTCTGGGACCCCTGGAGGGGGATGTCCACCTGCTGGCATGCATGACCAGTCTGGATGAGGGGCTGAGAGCTGTTTTCAGGCTGGCCTCAGCCCTCTCAGGGTTTATGCACTGGGGGGTGGGATGGCTGGTGAGTGCAGGTGTGGACGTTTCCAGCCAGGTGGCCTACCATCGCACATACCTGGTGGGCCTCCACCACTGAGGGGACACACCTGGTGCAGAGCTGGGTGGACGCTGGTGCATGGTCCCTTTGGGGGGGCCATGCTGCTGAGCAGACACACGTGGGTGGAGCCAGGCACACGCTCACACACGCCCCATGGAGACCCCCAGGGTGGAGGCAGGTGGCTGTACCTGTGGCAGAGGCTCTGCGCGGGGGCAGAGGATGCTCAGGCATGACCCTGAGGGGATACCCACCTCAAGCCCCTGCTACTGAGCCTCTGAGGTTGCGTGGGCCCAATTGCTCTGTTCCCAGGCCTCACAGGGGCAGGCTGGGCTGCCAGCTCCTGGCCTTGTGGCTGCTCACCGCTGTCTGGAACCACCACGGGCACGATTGCTCTATTGCCAGCCCCAGCTGAGGGCCGGGCCGGCTCCTACCCAAGGCCGCCCAGAACAAACCACTGGCGTGATTGCTCTATTCCCAGGCCCAGGCTGCAGGGCCGGGGCCTGGGCAGCCAGCTCCCGGCCCTGCTGCCAATCACCACTGCCCTGAATCGACTTCCAGGGCACACACAGGCAGAGGCCAGGCCTCCACCTGTGCATGGGCCAGCGCGATCTCTCTATTCCCAGCCCCATCTCTCTATTGCCAGCATCAGCTGCAGAACCAGGGGCCTGGGAGGCCGCCCGGCCCTGCAGCCGCCGCCACTGTCTGGAACCGACTGACAGAGCACAAAAGGGCAGAGGCCAGGCCTCCACTCTTGTGTTCGCCCACGCAATTGCTCCATTGCCAGCCCAGGCCTCTGCCATCTTGGCTGGGATAATTTGCATACCATTGTTCTGATTGGCTGTTGGGCGTCCCAAAGAAACGGTTAATTTTACTATTTCGCTTTTATTAGTTTAGATTATGGAAATTGTCCCCCTGGGAATTCAACTGGGAAACCAACACTTGCTATGTCCTGGGCTGACCATCAGGGGGTGGTGGGAAATGAAGGAAGACCCTGGCAAGCAGACAGCAGTCTGGGAAGGGAGGCCCCAGCCAGGCAGCCAGAAGGCCCTGATTAGCCCTAATAGCCAGACAGGCCTATGGACCCTACCTATGCACGAATTTTATTCACTAGGCATATAGTATCCAAATTAATAAAAGCGAAATATTAAAATTAACCGTTTCTCAGAGACAGGGTAAGCCACGCCCACCAGCCAATCAGAGCGGCTGTATGCAAATTAGCCCAGCCAACATGGCGGCCGCCACTCACGGACCTGAGTAAACAGCCCTTTCCATTGCGGCAGGAGGGAAAGTGAAGCTGCGCCCCTCAGCTCAGCTCCGATTAAACTGCCTCTAGCGAAACACAGCTTTTTGAAACATTGTAACA